>MU773830.1:16430-26482 GCA_026770625.1 Nicotiana glauca
AATTTTTTTTAAAAAAAGGTCAGGCCCACTTATATATATATATATATATATATATATATATATATATATATAATTTACAAAAAATTGACTTAAATAAAAAACTTAAAAAAAATAGGCCAGGACCACATAGGCCTGGGACCAGCCCACTTAGCCCGGGACCATTAGTTCGTGGTCCCGATCCGGTTCCTGCTAATAGCCCACGAAGCCTGGGACCGTTCAAGCCCGGCCCACGAAGTCCGGGCCTATAAAGGACTAAGCCCGGGCCCGGCCAACCTGCCAGCCTTAATTGTACTATTCCGTACTAGGCGGTTAGACACCTGTACCAAGATTATTCCTTACTGTAAATAGAAATATTCCTTATTTAGAGTTCCCCTATTATATAAAAGGGACCCTAATCATTTGTAAGATCATCTTATCGTCACTGAGAAAAGAATATACTCTCTACCTTTTGCCTAATGTTCATCACCATTGTCCTTTGGCTCCATTGTTCTTACTTTATTTTTATTGATTAATTATTTTTACTGCCCTAAGCCACATCGAGGTCACTAAGCTCGAGGTCACAGCTGCTAAGTAACATTTGTTTGATACACTTTTATCTTTCATTTCTACTTTATATTTCTTGATTATTAATTGGTATTGAACTAAATCACATATCTTTAAAAACTTATAAAATTTAATTGTTACTCGTATTTTCGAGATAAACAATATGGACACTTGCTGATTCCTTTGATGGCCGGACTAGAATGTTCCCGGCCAAGTGTAAATACACTTACAAAATCACATCATTTATGTAAATATATCTACCCTTATGAATTGCTAAAGGCATTGAGTAGACCAAATTAAACTAGTTGCATAAATACGAATACTCCCTCCTTCCCATTTTAACTTAGTAAAAGAGCTAAAACAACAATTAAAATGGGACAGAAAAAGTATATTTTAGACAATCATTCATAAATCATAAATTATATACTGTAAAAGTAAAATTGTGTGACAAACTATTATTAGTCCTTATATTAGACCTCAAATTTAAATTGTATGCTAGTGTGTTGTTGGAAAAACACTTAACTGGACGGATGTATATACTAAGAACCCGTTTGGATTGGCTTAAAAAAAATGACTTTTAAGTGCTAGAGGTTATTTTATAATAAACAGTCATCTGTTTGGATAAAAGTGTTAAAGCTTAAAAAAAGATGTTGAAATGTTTGGAAAACAAGTGATGGTAAACACTTTTTCCTATTAAAGAGACAAAAATATCCATAAAGCTGTTAACATTATAAAGGAGCTAATTACTATAATATATTTAATTATAAATTAATACAAATAATTTTTTTATATTTTAACTTAATTTCAATTTAATTGATTACTTTAGATAATTTTTATAAATATAATTCTTGAATGCTCATTTTTTCACCACTTTCAATCAAGTAAACTTCCCTAAAAGTCTCAACCTATTTAAAATAGCAAGTCGTTAAAGTTCAAACTCTCCATTTAACTTAAATGGAAACATAAAGTTAACTAACTGGCTAGGAATCATGAAATGTAGCTACCAATCTGATGTTGTCAATCCTCAAAACCATAACTGAAGCACTCGTGCAAGACAAGTAGCTAAGAGCCCGTTTGGATTGGCTTAAAAAAATAACTTTTAAGCACAAATACTTAAAAGCAGCTTTTAAATGTTGGAGCTTATTTTATAAATAAGCAGTTACATGTTTGAATAAAAGCGCTGAAGCTTAAAAAAAGTTGTTAAAGTGTTTGGCAAATAAGTGCTAGTAAGCACTTTTTCTTATTAAAAAGACAAAACTCTCCTCAAAGATGTTAACATTACGGCGAGATGATACATCACTTTATTTTTAATTAGAGGTAGATTGTAAAAACATATAAAAATAATTGAAAGAAATCACTTTCTCTTTTAATTGGTTTTGTCTAATCTGGAGCGTAAATCCAAATTAATTAGAATCTGAATATTGTTGTCAAATATCAGTTAAAAATCAAAAAAGAAAGGAAAGATGGGAGTATTATACTTATTGATTAGAATCCGAATTGTACAGGGCAAAATTCTGCCCAATGCCGTGACCACGACTCTGGGCTAAACAATGGTCGTAGTGAGGGTACGCCCCAAGAATGTCGGAGCGAAAGCACGTTAACAAGTCTCGTCGTCCCCTCGAGGATGCACGACTTATTTTTATATTATTTTTCTTTATTATCTCGAGGAGATCCTCCTGTTATATAAAGGAGGATCCCAATGTTGTAAAGGGCAGATCCTTTTTGCTAATAGAAACTCTCTCTATTTTTCTATCAATCTCTCTCTCTACCTCATTACTCTTTGGAACACTCAATACATAAAAAGCAATAAAAGATATTATATACATTTCTAGGTCTGATTATATTCGATTACGATTTACCTGTAATCTATTTTTGATTGTATTTGCTTGCTAAGTATTCATTAACTTTCAAGTCGAAGAATTTGGCGCCGTCTGTGGGGATTTCGGCAATCGAAATCATAGTTTGCAACTAGAAATCTCAAGAACAAACCACCTTCCTTCACATCCTATCGATACCAAAAATGGCAGAAATTGACGCAAGATTGAAAGCAATAGCCGGTGTCACAGCCAACCTCATTGGCCCCCCTCAATGAAGCAGGTAGAGAAAACATCTTGAGTACAACACCTGGCAACATTCAAGAGGGAGAAATCTCACCCTCTCCATCTAAAGATATGACGATCTTGCACGAAAAAGGAGCTTCCACATCTGTGATCAAAGAAACCCCACCCCCAGCGGTCAAGAAACTACTAGAAGAATGGTTGATGAACACCCTAGGCAGCTTACTTGAGAAATCGCCCCAAAACAACGCTAAGAACCCAGTGACGATTGATATCGCTACCACCAGCGAACACGACACTATACGAACAAACAACAACCACTCCAATGACCAGACCAGCAATGACACACTTGCAGCCATCCTAAAGAAAATGGAAGAAATGGAAAGCGAAAATAAGGCACTTCGAGATCAAATGAAAGAGCATCAAGAAAGGGTGGACAAAATTCCCGGCGCCCCTAAGTTACTACCGAAATGCGACGTGGGAAAATTCGTCAAACAACCCTATAGCAAAGAAGCTGCACCTCATCCGATCCCAAAAACCTTCAAAATGACGCCTTATTTAAGGTTATATGACGGGATGACAGACCCCGAAGACCACCCGATCCACTATGTGACCGTTGTGAAAGGTAACGATTTGTCAAAGGAATAAGTACCATCTGTACTGCTGAAAAAGTTAGGGGAAACGTTAACGGGAGGGGCGTTAACGTGGTACTCGCAGCTGCCATCTAGAACGATATCGACATTCGAAGAAATAACGGATAAATTCGCCACCGCCCTTGCAGGAGCAAAGAAAGCTGAGGCCTGAGTCAACGATATCTTCGCCGTCCGGCAAACCGCAGGTGAGGGACTCAGGGACTTCTTGGCCAGATTCAACAGAGTAAGGATGAGCCTACCAAATGTATCGTAAGGCATGGTAGTAGCAGCCTTCCAAAACGGGCTGAGCAGAGATGGTTCAAGAGCAACCAAAAAGCTACTGAGCCGACTCATGAAGTATCCCCCCACCACATGGGAGGAGATTCTCAATGCCTACTGCGCTGAGGTACGAGCGGACAAGGATGATCTTAACGGACCAACCCAGTGGCTCACGAAAATACAGTCAGAAGCAATAAGGGATCGGCGCGGCGAAGGCTGACGGGAACAATCCTCACGTTTCAACAAAGAAAGGCACCAGCCTTACACCAGATCCTCGCATCCACCGCCACCCAAACACACAGAAGCACTGCAGCAACATGTCTCCCCACTCCGTAATGAAAGAGGTATGCCTCCTTTACTATCTGCCCATAACTTTTGCGTGTCTCCTTCAGAAATAGTGTACGCACTGGAGAAGCTGGGCACCAAAGTATAATAGCAGCAGAAAATGAAATCAGACCCCGCCACAAAGAAATCAAATGTCTTATGCAAGTTCTACCAGGAATGAGGACACAAAACCGAAGACTGCATAGGTCTATGGCAGGAGGTAGTCAGAATGCTGAACCAAGGATACCTGAGGGAGCTGCTCAGCGATAAAGGAAAGGTAAATTTCGCACGGGGGCGGGAACAACCTCAGGGACCGCCAAAGCCACCTTCGCCAGCACGCATCATCAATATGATCGTCGAAGGAGGTGATGATTCAGCGATCAATCATGTAAAATTCACCACCTCGCAAAAATTAAAGTGAACTATCGCCTACAAACGGTATGGCGACTTCGAAGAAAGTATCACCTTCGATAAGTCTGATGCCGTCGGTTTGTCTTTTCCTCACTATGATGCTTTAGTCATAACTTTACGTATTGCTGACACTAACGTTAAGAGGATCATGGTTGATGACGGAAGCGGCGCTTGTATTATCCATCCAAGAGTCCTCGCTCAAATGAGGCTCGAAGATAAGATAATACCACGCTGCATAACACTAACTGGTTTTAACAATGCAGTGGAACGAACCTCCGGGGAGGTATCATAGCCAATTTTAGCAGGGGGAGTTACGCTAGAAACCACTTTCCACATCATGAACCAGAAAAACAACCTACAACGCTATCATAGGACGACCATGGATACATGCCATGTGAGCAGTCCCCTCAAGCTTCTACCAAGTGATCAAGTTCCCCACCCCTTGGGGAGTGTTTAGAATTCGGGGCAAGCCGCGCACAGCACAAGAGTGCTAACGAATCGCTCATGACTGCACACAGACCAAACAGTTGAAAGGTGCTAGTGTGGAGGCATATCAATCAGCCGTGTCAGGGACTAAGGTCAACCCGACAACGGGCGCCATAAAAGATCCGGATATCGTAGAAGCCTACAAAGCGACGGTCGAGGATCTCGACCCGATGCAACTGGACAGCACCGACCACACCAAGAAAGCCTACATCGGACACAGCCTCTCCGATACATGTAAGTACCATGAATTCCTTACTAACCATGCAGATCTTTTTGCTTTTTCTCATTCAGATATGCCGGGAATACCAAGAGACATCGCCACCCACAAACTGAACGTCGACCCACTATATCCACCCGTACGACAAATTAGAAGGAAGTTCAACGCCATGATCAATGAGGCCGTCAACAAAGAGGTAGATAAGCTACTAGCTAACGGGTCCATAAGGGAATCAAAATATCCCCAATGGGTCACCAACGTCGTGATGGTTAAGAAGAAAAAAGGGAAATGGAGGATGTGTGTTGGTTTCACCGACCTTAACAAAGCATGCCCAAAAGACTCATTTCCATTACTCCACATCGACCAGTTAATCGACGCCACAGCGGGACATGAGCTGCTAAGCTTTTTGGATGCCAACTCCGGCTAAAACCAAATCATGATGGCCAAAGAGGACCAGGAGAAAACAACATTCATCACCCACCAGGGGACGTACTGCTACAAAGTGATGCCGTTCGGACTCAAAAACACAGGAGCAACATATCAGAGACTGGTCACCAGAATGTTCAAGGAACAGCTTGGCAAGATCATGGAGGTCTACATCGACAACATGCTGGTAAAATCGGCAAGCAAAGAAGACCACCTCGATCATCTGAAAGAAGCTTTCGAGATAATGCGGCTGTATGGGATGAAATTGAACCCAAAAAAGTGCGCCTTCAGCGTAGCATCAGGGAAGTTCTTGGGGTTCCTCGTATCACAACGAGGTATCAAAATCAACTCGGACCAGATCAAGGCACTAGACGCGATACCTGAGACTTTGAACAGCAAAACAAAGGTACAAAAACTGACAGGGCGAATAGCCGCCCTATCCAGTTCATCTCGCGATCCTCCGATAGCTGCCATAAATTTTTTAACGTACTAAGAAAAGATCACGGGCTACAATGGAATGAGGAATGCGCCGAAGCTCTGAAAAAATTGAAAGAATGCCTGTCTTCTCCACCACTACTAGTCAAGGCGAACCCAGGCGAACCCTTGCTTGTATATCTGGCGGTGTCCGAAGTCGCTGTCAGCGCAGTCCTGGTCCGCGAAAACAAAGGTACGCAATCTCCTATTTACTATATCAGCAAAACCCTAGTGGACGCCAAAACATGATATCCACACCTCGAGAAGCTCGCCCTAGCACTGGTCGTAGCTTCACGAAAGCTTAGACCTTACTTTCAGTGCCACCCCATAAGAGTTGTAAAGACTTTCCCCCTGCGGAGCATCCTACACAAACCCGAACTGTCGGGAAGGCTCGCCAGATGGGCCATAGAGCTCAGCGAGCACGACATATCTTACCACCTAAGAAATGCCATCAAGTCGTAGGTACTTACAGATTTTGTAGCCGATTTTAGTACAGACATCTTGCCGAAAGCAGAACTAGAGGCCATTCGCGCCACACCTGGTGCCGACCTCTGGACCCTCTACACTGACGGCGCTTCTAACGGCTCGGTATTGGGACTGGGACTCGTACTTGAGGTCCCCACGGGCGAAATAATTTTCTAGTCCATACGATGCCCCGAGATGACTAACAATGAGGCCGAATATGAGGCTGTGATTGCAGGTATGAAGTTAGCCATCAAATACGGGGCTCGACGACTCATCCTCCATTGCAATTCTCAACTCGTGGTAAACCAGGTCACGGGGACTTACCAGATTAAGGAATAGAGGCTGTAGAAATATCGGTCAGAAATCCACAAGTTGATGCCCGAATTTGACGAATGCTGTCTGGAGCAAATCCCAAGGGCGCAGAACGTCGAAGCAGACGGCCTAGCCAAGTTGGCCGCAACCACCAAGAACATCAACAAAGGAAACATAGTCACCCTACTCCATTCAGCCATAGATCACACTGAGGTACTCTCTTTAAATCTGACTTGGGACTGGCGCAACCAGTTTATCTCCTATCTGCAGGACTGGACACTCCCACTCGACAAAAAGGCAGCCAAAAAGCTCCGTGTACAGGTCGCCCGATGTGAGCACGTGATTTTTTCCTTACGTGAATTACTCCCAGAAATTCAAAATAAAATAATTTTTCTTTGTTTGCAATTTTAGAGATTTTCGTGGTATTTTCCGTCATTGTTTGCATTTGCATGTGCATGTTTATTTTGTTTAAATTAATGAAAAAATACAAAAATAAGTGCATTTTTCTTTGGGATTTAATTTTGCAATTAAGATTAATTAAGCAAGTGTTTGTTTTACAAAAATGAAAAGATTCACAAAAAATAACGTATTTTGCATTTTAGTGTTTAGTGTTTAATTGTGTGATTTTGGTACTTAATTATTTGCAACAATTGTTATCTAGAGTTAATTAGCATTTTTTAAGTCAATTAGGTTTTTATAATTTAATTTGGGATTTTAGGATTTAATTTTGGAAAATAATTTAGGAATAAAATAAATGAAAATTAATAAAAAAGGAGAAAAGAAACAAAATTAGGCCAATTCTAATTAAGTTCCCAAACCAAACACACCCAAACCCACACCTGATCAGGCCCAAACCCGTTCCCAACCCAGCTCGTCTCCAGCCCCAACCCAACGACACCGTTTCAGGCGTCTCAATCCCAGGCGTTGTATTCATTTGATCGAACGATCAAAATCCTTCGCCCTAACCCGTGTTCAGCCTTGGCCCGTTCCATCAGAGACCAACCTGGTCCCAAGTTTGTTTGAACGATATCATTTAAGTAAGTCAGTCGATCCAAACCGTTGATCTCGTTTGATCGAATGGCTTGGATCCAATTCCCCCTTACGTATATAAATCCCTAAACAGACCCCAGCCCCCCTCAGACCCCCCTCCCTTGTCTCTAATAGCTTAGAGACCAGCCCGTCTCTCTCTGCCTCCCACCACCCTACTCCGCCCACCGGAAATCACCTCACGGCGGTTTCGGTGGTCCAAACAGCCCCAAAATTACACCATCTCTTCACCTCAACCTCCCCATTTCCATTCCACCCTCAGCTTCCTTCGAATCCCAACCCACCTCCTCGAAATATCAAAACCCTAACAGCCTTCCACCATGTCCTGTGGCACCATCTCCGATGGCCACCAAAATAACACCAAATGGCCACCAACACCTCCTCATCTCAAATCCAAACCCCCCTTCCTTCGAATATTCCGGGAACATGTCGAATATCAGTTTAAATCCAGGAACCCTAGCGCCGCCACAAAATCTCTTGGTGGCAGCTCCATCTCATTTTAGCCCCAAATTAACACCAGATGATCACCAGACTACCCTCACCCCAAATCCATACTTAGTTTCCCTCGAATGTTGTTCGAACTCCTCGAACATTAAATAGGAACCAAACCCTGAAATCCAAAACTCCAAAACTTTGAGTACATGAAGATTTGAGGTCGAGATTGACCTTAGTTGGGTGTTCTCATTTGGGAACACTCGATTAAGGACTATCTCGGCCACAAATTCAAGGAAATTTGAAGTTTAATTTAAGACGGGTTCAATCATTTAGAGGTAAGTGTCTTAATTCTAGGTCTTCTGCTTCTTCTACTATGTTCCTCTTCTACTCTTTTCTTTAGCTAATTATTCATTGTTTATCTGAAGCTATTCTAAGTAATCCCTGAATTATTTCTTTTTCTGAATTAGTGTTAGTAACCTGTTAATAAGTTAGTGTGAACTACATTAAAACTCTTCGGTAAATTAGTCAAAATAGTTGCCCAAATTACTTCCGTCTCTGGTTGTTTCCTGTTAGTCCAAAGCTTGGTTAATTGTTTTAGGTTTAATGTATATGCCCGTATGTCCTGTTTTGAGGTTTAGTTTCAAATTGAGCATTTGGACCCGTTAATTTAGGTCATTTAGACCCAAGGTCTGCCAGGGGAAGGGGGCAACTAACGGAGGGTTAAAGGGACAATTAAATGGTTGAAAATTAGACTAAGTGGCATGACAGCATGGGCTGTCAGGGCACGCCTAATTTAAATATCAGGCTACCCATACCAGTTGAATAGAATAATAGGAAAGGGGGGTAATGGGGTACTGACATTCCTGTCTTAGTGTTTGAAAATCAGAGGGTGATGGGGGAATTGTTTTCTTAATGGTTTAAGTGCTCTTAAGAGCTAGAAATTGGGGAGGGATGTCTTTAAATATAGGGGTATTACATAGAGGAAGAGGACCTCCAGACATACAGACCTTAGAGACCTTCAGGGATTGAACACATAAAAAGACAGTCTGCATAGGGGGTAAACACAAAAAGAGGCAGACCTTAGAGACCTGAAAAGAGGAAGTAAGAGCTTGAAGAGAGAGCTGAAAAAAGGTCTGAAAAAATTGAGAGAATGTTTGAGAGCATTGAGTGAAAAAAGATTCTGATATACATCCTAATTCATATACACTGTCAGAGAGATAGAACACAGAGGATAATACTGGAGAACACTTAAGCATACATTGAGATATTAAGAAAGAAAAACACTGTTCCATTAGGGTCCTTCCCTAAAATTTTAAGCCTTCTTCACTCACAATACAAATTTCAAAATTTAAGTTGTGTCGGAAAGCTTTAGGTTCAGGTTGTGTTGAAAAAAGTCATTGTCTCATTGAGATTCATTGAGTTTCTTCTTAGCTTCTTACTCCTGAAACATCTTGGGTCTATTTGAGGTTTGGAAATCAATTCAAAGTTGTGACGGCCCGGTCCGTTGTCACGTGAGTTATCACCCTGTTTCCCCATATTATGTTGTTCTATGTTTCAATATCAGTTTTCGAGTTGATCGGATAGAATTGAATTGGTTTTAGTTGGAAATGAGGCACAGAGTCTCTTAGAAGGAAGCTTGTTTTGGAAAAGTCAACCGGAAGTTGACTATATAGTTAGAGGGCTCGGATGTGAATTTCGGAGATTTGGTTAGCTTCGGGGGATGATTGTGACTTAGGAGTGCGATCGGAATTGAATTTGGAGGTCCGGTGTAGAATTAGGCTTGAATTGGCGAAGTTTGAATTTTGGCGGATTCTGGTTGATAGGTGAGATTTTGATATGAGGGTTGGAATGGAATTCTGAGAGTTGCAATAGCTTCGTTAGGTGATTTTGGATATGTCTGCAAATTTTCAGTTCATTCGGACATCGTTTGGTCGGGTTTTTGAT
>MU773830.1:52218-85723 GCA_026770625.1 Nicotiana glauca
GGAAGGTCATCGGGTTATGCCGGAAAAGGTCCACGGGTTATGCCGGGAAGGTCATCGGGTTATGCCGGAAAAGGTCCACGGGTTATGCCGGGAAGGTCATCGGGTTATGCCGGAAAGGTCCACGGGTTATGCCGGAAAGGTCATCGGGTTATGCCGGAAAAGGTCCACGGGTTATGTCGGGAAGGTCATCGGGTTATGCCGGAAAGGTCCACGGGTTATGCCGGGATTTTTAAGGAATGGGGTCCTACGCTATCATGATTTTCTTTTCTTTTGGGGTTTTAATTTTATTTTATTTTCTTCTTTCTTCATTCTTCTCTAACTTTATTCTTATTTTCTTCTTTTAATTAGCAAGACGCATGAAGGAATTAGAGGAGAAACTTCCCTTTTGTTTGATTCCCTGCTGTGGAGTTGTTTCAACATTTGTGCGTTTCATTTCTTTTGGGTTGCCCCTGTATCTTGCATGTTTTCTTTGAACAAAACCTGTTTTCAACAAAGAACGACTTGTTAGTTGAAACGGTGGCCGGTTTTGTGGCCTTGATCATCTCAATTGCTTGATCCCAGTCCCATTTCTGTTGAGAACTTTGCTGCTTGCCGATCTTGAGGGGAGAATTCTTTTCAAACTTGACAAAACTTCAACTTTTAGGTCTTCATGAAGACTCGCCCGTGTGGGCTCTGGCCTTTTCAATTTATTCCACTCTTAAGACCTCTGCCTTTGACTTTCTCTCTCTTTCCCAATGTCTTTTATTTTGGGGTTCAATCAACATGGTCAGTCAGGATTGGACTGACGCACCACTGAGGCTGGGTATTTTCTTCGCCTCTTACCAGACGGAGCTATATGAAACCAAGCCTGCCACTTTTTCTTTGTAACCATTTCGGAATTCAGAGTTAAAACGGAAGGGATTCAAGGAAAGGCAAACAAAGAGTGAAAAAATGAATTTAAAATAGAAGCGTCCCTTTCGGGGGAAAAGAAAGACTTATCTGAGGTGCATGCTGACTTCAAATGGCCATGACATGCTTCTTGGACTGGATGCCTGACCCGCACCAACTTCCAGCTTCTTGTGAATCCATCGATCCACATTTCCGAACCAGGGAACCTTGCCAGGCTTTCAGTGATGAGATATCCTCTTTTTCGGCCGATAGCGCCCTTTGCGGGTTTTTGCTAATCGACCTCTCTCATTTCTCTTCTCAACCGTCGTCCGATAGTGCTCTTTGTGAGTTTTCACTAAACGGACTCTCTCATTTTTGGTTTCTCTAATTCCCGTCGCCCCATGGTGCCCGAAGGTTTTCACCGATAAGACTCTCTCATTTATTTCTCTCAATTTAGAATGCATCGACTTTCAATAATGATATTTCTTAGCTTTCCCCCACCTTTGGCAATTGATCCGAAGGAACTTGCACTAGGTTTTAGGTAAAAAGAAATGTGGACAGGATTACAACTTTGGAATCATTTGGTGAGCTCATGGTCGAACCATTATAACATATGCCCCAGTTTCAAACTTCGGGGGAAATTGGATTTTTGTTTTGGTGTGACTGAACCCCAGAGGGAGGCTGCCTACGTATCCTTTCGGAATCAAGTCAGAACGTAGTTCAAAACAAATCATCATTTTTTTATAGAATACGATGTTTTTGAATTCCAGAGAGGGTAGCCAAGGAAATGTAACCTGCTCAAAAGGGCTTGCAGAAGGGGTTGATGATGTTTGGGTAGCGGGAATAAATTCCTCCATCATCTCAAATGCGCCAAGACATCACCGAAGTAAACTCAGACATAGTATCTTTTTACTGCGTTTGCGTTCACAGCTGTTTCAAGATCCTTTCCCTCAATATCACCCAGATATAACGCTCCTCTCGGCAACATCTTCCTGATGATGTACGGACCTTTCCAATTAGGAGCAAATTTCCCTTTTGCTTCTTGGTGATGGGGAATAATGCGCCTTAATACCAGCTGTCCTACTTCAAAATTTCTGGGTCGTACTTTCTTGTTGTAAGCACGTGCCATTCTTTGTTGGTATAACTGCCCGTGACAGACTGCAGCCATTCGCTTTTCATCAATTAAGGTCAACTTCTCCAAATGAGTCTTAACCCATTTGCTATCTTCAATCTCTGCTTCAACAATGGTCCGGAGCGAAGGAATTTCTACCTCTGCCGGTATCACAGCTTCGGTTCCATAAACCAACAAGTATGGGGTTGCTCCTACTGATGTGCGCACTGTAGTGCGATATACTAGCAAGGCGAAAGGCAACTGTTCATGCCACTGTCTGGAACTCTGGATTGTCTTTCTCAAAATCTTCTTGATGTTCTTGTTTGCCGCTTCAACAGCGCCGTTGGCTTTGGGCCGATAAGGAGTGGAGTTTCTATGCGTATTTTGAATTGTTCGCATACCTCCTCCATCAAATGACTGTTCAGGTTTGCCGCATTATCTGTGATGATAGTTGCAGGAATACCAAAACGACAGGTAAGATTTAAATGTACAAAGTCCACCACGGCTTTTTTAGTGACCGATTTGAGAGTGACAGCTTCGACCCATTTTGTGAAGTAATCAATAGCGACCAATAATCTGTGCCTATTGGAAGCTTTTGGCTCAATCGGACCAATGACATCCATACCTCAGGCGACAAAAGGCCACGGTGCTGACATAGGATGTAGCTCGTTTGGAGGTGGATGAATCAGATCTCCATGTACCTGACACTGATGGCATTTCCGGACGAAACTGAAGCAGTCTTTCTCCATAGTTATCCAATAATACCCGGCTCGTAGGATTTTCTTGGCCAAGACATACCCGTTCATATGAGGTCCACACACTCCTGCGTGTACTTCCTGCATGATTCTTCCTGCTTCCTCGGCATCAACACATCTTAACAGGTTAAGATCCGGGGTTCTTTTATACTAGACCTCACCGCTCAAAAAGAAACCACTCGCATGCCGCCTAATAGTTCTCTTTTGATCTCCAGTAGCATGTTCTGGGTATTCTTGTGCTTTCAAAATCCTCTTGACATCGTGGTACCATGGCTGGATATTTGGTCCTGCCTCGATTACATTACAGTAACCGTGCCTTTCCCTGATTTGGATTTCCAAGAGATCGATGTGGGCATTGCCTGGATAAGGTAATATTGAAGCTAAAGTGGCAAGTGCATCAGCTAGTTCATTGTGACACTGCGGGATGTACCTGAACTCTATTGATTTGAATCGCTTGCCGAGATCCTCCACGTGTTGTCGGTAAGGAATAATCTTGACATCTCGGGTCTCCCATTCACCCTGGGCTTACCGGATAATCAGATCAGAATCCCCCATAATTAGTAAATCTTCAATATCTTGGTCAATTGCCATGTTCATGCCCATGATGCAGGCTTCATACTCAGCCGTATTGTTCGTGCAAAAGAAACGGAGCCTGGCCGTAGCCGGATAGTGCTGACCAGTGGGCGAGATTAAGATTTCCCCAATTCCTACACCTCTGGCGTTTACAGCCCCATCAAAGAACATTTTCCAAGCATGAGCATCTTCAGGTAATGCTTCTATTGTGTTTACCTCCTCGTCTGGAAAGTAAGTACTCAACAATTGGTATTCCTCATCAACCGGGTTTTCAGCCAAGTGATCCGCCAATGCCTGGGCTTTCATTGCCGTGCGAGTGACGTAGACTATGTCGAATTCAGTAATCAATATTTTCCACTTTTCCAATCTCCCGGTGGGCATCGGTTTCTGGAATATGTACTTCAAAGGATCCAACCTGGTAATGAGGTGAGTGGTATGAGCCTGAAGATAATGTCTTAACTTTTGAGCGACCCATGTCAAAGCACATCACGTTCTTTCCAACAAAGTGTATTTGACTTCATAACTAGTGAACTTCTTGCTCAAGTAATAGATTGCCTGCTCTTTCTTTCCAGTTGCATCATGCTGCCCGAGGACACAGCCAAAGGAATTTTCTAAGACTGTCAGATACAAGAACAGAGGTCTCCCTTGCTCCGGCGGGACCAAAACTGGAGGATTTGAAAGATATTCTTTGATCTTGTCAAAGGCCTCTTGACACTCAGCTATCCATTTGATTGTGGCATCTTTCCTCAGTAGCTTGAATATGGGCTCACATGTGGAAGTCAGTTGAGCGATAAACCAGCTGATGTAGTTTAACCTGCCCAAAAGGCTCATTACGTCTTTCTTTGTCCTTGGAGGAGGTAGGTTCCGGATAGCATTTATATTCGTTGGGTCTAATTCGATACCTTTCCTGCTGACTATGAAGCCCAGAAGTTTGCCTGATGGGACTCCGAAGGCACATTTAGCCGGATTCAGCTTTAAGTCATACTTTCGCAGCCTCTCGAAAAATTTCCTCAAGTCTCGAACATGATCGTCTTGAGTCCTGGACTTGATAATCACGTCGTCCACATACACCTCTATTTCTTGGTGCATCATATCATGAAAAATAGGAGTCATGGCCCTCATGTATGTTGCCCCGGCGTTCTTCAAAACGAATGGCATAACCCGATAACAGTAAGTACCCTAAGGTGTGGTGAAAGCGGTTTTCTCGGCATCTTCCTCATCCATCAACACCTGGTGATATCCCGCGTAACAATCCACGAAGGACTGTATCTCATGTTTGGCACAGTTATCAACAAGAATGTGGATGTTGGGCAAGGGGAAGTTATATTTGGGACTTGCCCTATTCAGATCTCGGTAATCCATACACACCCGGGTTTTCCCATCTTTCTTCGGCACAGGAACTACATTAGCCAGCCACGTAGTATACTGGACCACCCGGATTACCCCCGTTTTCAATTGCTTTGTGATTTCTTCTTTGATCTTATCACTGACATCAGTCTTGAACTTCCTCTGTTTCTGTTGAACTGAGGAACAATCAGGGTAGATTGGCAATTTATGCACCACTAGATCAACACCTAGTCCCGGCATGTCATCGTATGACCAAACAAACACATCTTTAAACTCAAACAAAAGTTGAATTATTGCATCCTGTGTTATCTCATCTGTGTGAATGCTTATTTTGGTCTCTTGGATTTCTTCAGGAGTTCCCAAATTAACCGGTTCTGTGTCATTCAAGTTCGGCTTAGGTTTATTCTCAAAGTGTTCCAGTTCTCGTTTTATTTCCCTAAAAGCCTCTTCTTAATCATATTCCGATTCTTGGTTCATTATTTCACAATTAGACAGCGTGTTTGAATCTGGGCGTGAAGTCCGCAAGCGTGTCATGTTATTTAAAGCCGCATTATTATCACTGAAAAGGAAAGATAAAAGAAAAATAGCAAAAATCATAAAGGATAAAGAAAAAAATAAAATGATGAAATACTGATTTTATTCCTTGGAATTGGGAAGATAAAAGGGTTTTACATTTCAGGAAATTAAAAATAGGAAACTAAAGGAAAACATCCGAGTTACACCCTGGGATAACTCGTGATGCAGGAAAAGTGGTAGGACAAGTCTACCCGGATTCCCGTCTGACTGGGAACGGCGTAGCCTCCCAATTTTGAAGCTTAGCATTTGGCCTCATGTATAGCACCTCAGCAGTGCTTGTGCCTTCTCCCGGCTGAACCATGTGGGTTTCGTAAAGCATTTCCCTCATTGCCCCACATATTTCCTCAATCTCTTCGGCTGTAAAGGCTTCATCCTCTTCTTCATCATACCTTGGACTGACGAAGGTTTCGTACAAGTGTGGCAGTGGTTGAGGCAACTTCCATCCCTTATTTTTTCTCTTTTTGCCCAATCTTCGTCTCTAGGAGTAGGGTGGAAACCTATCCCAAAGAGTTTGTTAGTGGGAGGCAAGATGATAGGTTCAGTTATGCCTTGCAATGATTTTCCAAGTCCTTTTCTCGGTTTGAATCCCTGTCGGATCATTTCTTTAGCCACCATGATTGAGGCGTTGGACAGGAAAGGTTGGGGGCAAGGGCTTCCTTCTTCATACTGGTTGGCGACCACAATTTCGAAGGCCTGATAAACTATGTGCTCGCTTCCTTTTCTTGCTTCAAGACATGGGACTGAAGGGTCCCGATAGATTGACTGCTCATCTTTCCCGTGGACCACGATCTCTTGACCCTCATGCTCGAATTTTACCATTTGGTGAAGGGTAGAAGGTACAGCTGCGGCTGCATGAATCCATGGCCTCCCCAGAAGAAAATTGTAGACGTGTCCATGTCCAGAACCTGGAAAGTTACTTCAAAATCTACTGGGCCAATGGTCAAAATCAGGTCGATTTCTCCAATTGTGTCCCTTTTTATACCATCAAAAGCCCGTACACAGACATTGTTGGGTCGAATTCTTTCGGTCCCAATCTCCATGTATTGTAAAGTCGAGAGCGGGCAGATGTCTACCCCGGAACCTCCATCCACCATAACCCTTTTCGTATAGTACCCTTCGCATTTAACTGTTAGGTGCAGGGCTTTGTTATGTGCGGCTCCTTCTAGGGGCAAGTCATTTTTACTGAAGGAAATCTGGTTGATTGCAAAGAATCTCTCCGCCATTCTTTCTAGCTGCTCTACAGAAGTCTCAACAGGCACGTATGCTTCATTAAGAGTCTTAAATCAGTACCTTCTGATGTTCGGTGGAATTCATCAATAGAGATAACAGGGAAACTTGTTCGGGAAACCTTCAAAGTGGGTCAATCACTTCATAATCTGCCATTTTCATCTTTTGAAAGAAATTTTCTGCTTCCTCGGCACTCACAGGCCTTTTAGACGGGAAGCGTTTTCTGGTGGCGCTGTTTATATCTTCCAAATTGGCATACCTTTCAGCAGGGTGGTTTTCTTGAACTTCTCCTGAGATTTCTTTGCCTCTATAGGTCACCACCGTTTCGTTGTAATTCCATGGTACAACAGCAGGATCTGTCATGGGCTTCTATGGCACGCGTCCAATAACCACCGGCTCATTCAGCCGAAGTGGTTTGATTGTCCCCCGGACCACATAGGCTCCTTTTGGCACATGCATTGGTGTTCCCTTTTTCACTTCAAATCTTTTCGGAGGACTCAAAGTCAACTTCTTTTCTTTGCTGCCTCGTGGGATATAGAGAACACCATCTCTTGGAGGCATTGCCTCCGTTCCTGATTCAACTTTCATTTCTGGTTTTGCCTGAGTAGCTTGGGTCTTCTTCTCCCCTTTATCTTGCTTCAGGGCGAATTTTGGCTTTCTCTCTGTATCAGCGATGGCAATTATGGCTTTTAATGCTGGGTCAAATTCCCCATCTTCACAAATCATTCCAATCAACGGCCCATTATTGTGGACTGGCAAAGGATTGTTAGTCACATTCGGGACCTCCTCGTCCCATACCACTATCTTTCTTTGTTCTATCAAGTCCTCCACTGCCCTTTTTAAAGTCCAATAATTGTTCGTATCGTGCCCTTCTACCCCTGAATGATAGGCACATCTGGCACCCCTCTGACATGATGGTGATTCTGGGTTTTGCCCGTTTGGGCGTATGGGTTGCAGGAAACCCATTTGGACAAGCTTTGGGAGTAACTCAGAATATGGTTCACCGATGGGGGTGAAGGTTTGTCTCCTGGGTGGTTCCCAAGGACGAAAGTTATTCTGGGGTGGTTGGGGATTATAGTGGTTTCGGTAAGGAGGCTGGTTCCTTGGAAGCGGAGCTTGGTTTCGGTTGGCTTGTTGCGGCGGTCGGCCGTAAGGTTGAGCATTCATGACCATGTAAGGCTGATGAACATAGGCCGCATCTTGGTGGGGGTAGTAGTGTTGTGAGGTTCTCTCTAGAAAACGGGGCCTGGGGTTACGATATTCTCTTGCTTCTGATGCTGCCATGGACATCTCTTCCTTTTTCTTGCCTCTTGCTAGTCCTCCGGACCCACCTTGGATGGCTTGGGAGGTTGCTCTTATGGCTGCATGGCTCAAGATTCTACCAGTTTTCAGACCATTTTCTACCATTCCCCGATTTTAATTGCTTCTGCAAAAGGCTTTCCCATGGCCGACATCATATTCTGGAAGTAATCGGGCTCTTGGTCTTACAAGAAGACAGTGACCATCTCCATCTCATCCATTGGAGGTTTCACTCTTGAAGCTTGTTAGCGCCACTTAACTGCGTATTCTCTGAAATTTTCTGAGGATTTCTTCTTTTGATTTGTCAGAGAGTTCCTATCTGGCGCAATGTCTATGTTGTATTGGAATTATCGAATAAAGTCTCGGGCAAGATCATCCCAGATATGCCAACGTGAGATGTCTTGGTCTATAAACCACTCAGAAGCAATGCCGACCAGGCTTTCCCCAAAATATGCCATCAACAATTCCTCTCTGCCACCGGCTCCCCGTAACTGATTGCAATACTTCTTCAAATGAGCAATGGGGTCGCCGTGCCCGTCATACTTTTCAAATTTTGGTATTTTGAACCCTGACGACAAATGGACATGCGGGAACATACACAAATCCGCATAGGAGACACTCTTCTGCCCGCTCAAACCTTGCATGTTTTTTAAGCTTTGTTCGAGGCTTCTCATTCTCTTAGCCATCTCATCCTGCTCAGGTGCTCTGGGATTTTGGTTTTGTCCAGGTGTAGGCTCCCATCGAGGCTGATGAGGGTAAGCGTTGGTGGCAAACCGGGTAGGTTCCAATGAGAAGGATGGTGCTTGGAATGTGAACGAGGATGAGTCAAAATTAGGCCCGTGTATAGCGGGTTGTGACGCAGTTGGACAAAGTGGTGCAGTGAATATGTTCGTAGCCATGTCTATCACTGACACCCGTGGATAAGACTCAGAGGGTGATCCAGTGGAATGAGCTGAAATTGTAGGGTACCCGAATGGGGTAGTTGGATAACTTACGGGGACGTTGGAAGTCCCACTTGTCCTGGCAAACAGTTCAGGGAATCCAGGGATCACACTTGGCGGCTTTCTTCCATTGTTCCAGTCATCTAACATCTCCAACATGCGGAGACGCAGGACTCTGTTTTCCTCAGCAGTAGCTGATTCAGAAATTGGGATGGGCGAGATTAAACTCTCCTTTGAAACAGGAATCATTGGTAGTGGAATTGCTGAAGACATTTCTACACTCCCTTTCGACCTTGTGAAGTAAGTGTGAACACTTCCTTTAGACTTTGTGACGGATGGCTGAACACTTCCTTTCGACCTCGTAAAGTATGAATGTGAGGCCAGACTACCACAAAACCAACCACCTTTCCATAAACCTGGATGTAGCCGCAAGTAAACGGTTAGTTTGAAACAAATAACAGATAGGTAATCTCACGTTGGGGTGTGATGCACCTATACAGTTAAATGGGTTTCTACATGTTTTGCATCGGTTGCATGCGTCATTCCGGCTTCTCTCTATACCCTCCCCTTTTTTTTATTTTTTTTGTTTTTTTTTATTTTGCTTTACAAACCTTTTCTCTTATTTAAACTCGTGGCCGAATCTGATGAAGATTGCCTACGTATCACGGCCCCGCATGAATCAGACCAGCGTAGTTCGTGATTAACGAACTACTTTAAAACAAGACTCTTTTTTTTTCATTTTCGTTTTTTCATGGCAAGACCAACTATTTTCTATTTTTGAAACAAGATAAAATAACGACTTTTTTTTTCCTTTTTCATTTTCGATAAACAATAAAGCAACCTATTTTTCCAAACTCATTTTTTTTCTTTGCTTTTAGTAAAACACACTATTAAGAACAAAACATTTCCATTTTTTTTCATTTGTTTTTTTGAAAATTCGGCAGAGTTTTGACAGTATTTGGGCATCGGTTTTTCTAAAACTAAATAATTGATTCTTTACACTATTATTTCTCTCTTTTTATCAATTTCACAAACTTCTCGACGTTCGAAAGTAGGTCAGCATGCGGGCCCGAAATAAATAAATACAACACGTAAAATGCATCATGGTGGTCGTTTCATTTTCGGTTACCTGTCCTAGACGGACCCAACCTCGGTGTTGAGTCCCCTAAGTCAAATGTACGTGATGCAGATAAGCGCTCCTACTAGGGATCCGACATGGAGTCAAGTTATTCTAAGTTTAAAACCTAGGTATATGTTCTAGACTGTGTACCCGAGCGGACAACTCGAGTCGAGGAGGGGGCTACGTACTGAGAACCAAAAGGCCATCCGGCTTAGTAACTTGTCCGGCCTCTTTCTTATTTCAAGGTATTGACACTAACAGAATAGGGATTCTCAACCAGCAAGCACATCCCCGGAGGTGAGAAGAGAAAGGTTTCGGCACAGTTTATATACAATTCAGATAATATCAAAGCGGTAAACATTTAGCACATCAATCATGGAACATGTAGGAAAATCAGATATAACCAAATACAACAATTTACATAAGCTCGAATTCTGAACTATGAACAAAATGTTCTGGGTTCTTATCCCCAGCGGAGTCGCCAGAGCTGTCACACCTCCTCTTTGCGCACCTACCTCGAAGGATAATTGTGCAAGGGAGTTTTTCCATTTAAAGTGACATTGTTCGAAATGGAATTATTTATTTATTTAGAGTCGCCACTTGGGATAGGTTTGGCTTTTGGTGTCCCAAGTCACCGGTTTATCTTGAATCCCAATTCGAGGAAAATATTCGACTTTCCAAATGAAGTCTACGAACCAAAAATTCTAAGTAAGGAATTCTGTTGACCCGAGGGAAGGTGTTAGGCACCCCCGGATCCCGTGGTTTGAGTACGGTCGCTTAAATTGTTGTAATGGCTAAGTATCTGATTTAAAAAAAAACATGTTCTAACATATGTGCCTTTTATTAATAATCCGCTTCTATTTTTATTTTAATAAGAATTGCAATGTCGTGAAAATGCGTCTCGAACCACGTCGCACCAGTGCGCCCGTGGTTGTTAACATATTTTGACTCAGTTGAGATTTGGATTTGGGTCACATAAATGTGCACCCGTAACTAGGAAGGTAATTTTATTAAAATCGTGCTTAAAGAGTCCAACGCGTTCTTATTTGAGGAAGGCCGTGAAATTCACTAAACGGCCCTCCAAATTCTAAATATTTTTCATATGACAATATTGAGGGCCCCGCCTTTTGTATTTTATTTGGCGAGGCTCGTCTCACCATTATATTAAAGGTCAAACTTAAAGTGACTATGGTTTGCTATTTATTATGTCTCTAAAATAAAAGGTAAAAAGTCTTAATTAACTTGTCATTGGCCTAGATTGCCTTTGGGCTCAAAACATGCCCAGGAGATGCGAATCGAATTTCAACCCATATCAAAATCCAGTCCAATCATGGCCTTAGACAAGCCCCGAACGAAAACAGGCCAGGGATGCATATCTAATATCCCTGAAGCCTACTACTGGGCCCTGAATTCCAAGCAAAATAATTCGATCTCTTTAGCTTAAGAACTTGCTGAATGTAATTATAATTACTGCAAATGTTTAATAATTGCAACTAAAGTTATTGACTCACATTAATAAGATAAGATTAAATTCTACTTCTATTTGTTTACCTACCAGTGCATCACTAATATTCAATAAAGTAATGATAAAATACAAATGACAGCATAGTGGCTCAAATACATGATACTAATTCAAATCATCATTATTAAACTAACACTTAACATTCATGATGCTAGAGATGAACCTGTTGTGATTGTGAACAAGGTTTATAATCTAATTCTCAATTCATTTTAGCTATCCTCTAATTTTCTAATTCAAATACGAGGAAAAAAAACAGGATGTGACTAATTAAGGCCAGCCGATGAATCCAAGTTTTTAAAGTCCAAACAACTTATTACAATTCAAAATAATCCCAACTCACTACAATGAATAATTGCTCACAATATAAGAGAACTATGTAAAACTAAATATAACAAAATTATTTAAACAGCAGGCTCTTCAGAAATTCAACTTCAGTTTCATTTCCTATTATCCACGGATGGAATTACATCAACATAGGCTTGAAATATGTACCTGGAAATGGAATGTAGTAAGGAAGAAGAAGGAGTGATCAGCAGCAGCCAATAACAACAGCAATCAACAGCAGTAACACAACAGCAATAAGACAGCTTTAAAACACACAGCACCACACCCGAATAGATTGAAGTGAAAATCAGTAGTCCAACAATAACACAAGCAGACCCAGGAAATGACTAGAATTAGACCGGACATGAACCCAAAATGCCAATGAAACAGTGTCCAGCTACACACTCCATAAGACCGATCTAAGAGATGCAATGAAACAGTAGGTTTTCCTGATTTTTTTGTTCTTTAAACTCTCAATGCTCTTAGTCTTTTTCAGAATGCTCTAGACTATTTTTAACTGATAATGAAAAAAAACTGATCCCCTTTCTTCTCTAATTCTCCCTCTATTTATACTCAAAAGCTCTGACCCTTTTTCAGCCTGTTTAACACTTAGATCATTAGGAAGCCATTTTTACCCATATTCCCTTTTAACCCACTATTGAATGTTTTGTTGATTTGTTTAATTCAAAGTTAATGGGCAGCCTATTTTCTATTCAATTGAGCATGGGGCAGCTTGTTATTCTCTCTGTTTTCTTCCCACTTCAGTTTGTCTAGGCATGGAACCTCTAATTTTTAAAACTTCTGGAGTTCAAAATGTCGTGACTATCCTACTGTACAGCAGGTTCCACTACCATTCTCATGTGCATTTTCAGCTTTTAATATTAAACTACTCCCATGGTCCAACACATGCTCAACTAGCAGTCCACTTAAACTAAGCTCTCAACTTTTATCAAGATTGCAGCTATAACCAATTCAATTTCCTAAATTCAGCTATAACCAATTCAGACTTTAATTCAAACAATGGTCCGGACCAAATTAAACAGTGTCAATAATATCATTGTCACATTGTTCTAACAAACCAACCTATACAACTAATCGACGACATTTATTTAATCGATTACAACATATATAATCGATAACAAATAATCGACATACAAACAGTGATTCAACAGCTTTCGGACAAAACAGGGGAAACACGAAACTAATTATTCGACGATATTAATCGAATCAAATATGTATTCTATAACAAACCACAATTAACGACCAAAAGAAACAGACAATCGACCAAATAAAAGGTCTTATGGAGAAGAACATAACAACCGAAAAAGATAAAAAAATAACAAAACTAAACTAACAACAAATATTAATAAATAAAAATATAGGAAAAGGAAAAAGAAATACCTCAAAAAAGAAAAATCAGAAATCAAATGGACTTGGACCAATTTCGGACTTGGAACTTTTGAGGCCAAACGGACCTTAATCGAGTGTTCTCAACTGAGAACACTTCGACTAAGGTCCATTGAACCACCAAAACTCTTCAATTTGGACAGAATATCCAGGCTCGAATTTTCTAGGGTTCTTGGGCTCGGATTGGGGTTCGAGTGGTTTGGGTTTGATTCGAACCAAACCAGCTATGGTTTGATGACGAGGGAGGCTAGGGGAAGGTCTGGTATGATTTTGGGGTCGGTTGGGATAGGTTCATGTTTGGCTCGAATCTTCAAATGAAGATTCGAGAAGTTCCAGAAAGATTCGAGCCAAACGGTTTAAGGATTTGGGTTTGGGATGGTTAGAAGGTCTTAGGGTGTTAATTTGGCGGCCATCGGAGAAGGTGAGGTTTTCTGGCCAACCTTCGATTTAAGATTCGAAGAGTTGGGGCCTGATTCGAGAGGAGCTATGGTGATGGTTGGAAAAGGGAGGCCGAGGTGAGTTTGTGGTGTAAAAATGGGGGCATTTGGGAGTTGCCTGCCGCCGTGAGGCGATTTTCGGCTGTGGAGGCTGGTGGTTGAAGGCGGCGTTACAGGGGGGTCTCTGAGGTTAGAGAGACGAGTGAAATGAAATGAGAGGGGTAAGGAGTTTGGGGGGGATTTGGTATACCAAAAGTAATCAATTAATTTGAACCGTTAGATCAAATGATCTTAACGGCTCAGATTAGTTGATGAGGGACGAGGCGGGTTCGTTTGGTATAGAAACAGGGTCGTTTGGGTTTAATGAGAGGTTGGGTTTGGTGGATGGTCGTGGATCGGGTCGGATGTGGGTGAGGGTTGGAGGATCTGGACCGTTGATCAAGTGAGATCAACGGTCAAGATGGGGCGTGACGGAACGACGTCGTTTGGGGCGTCTGTGAGGCTTGGGCCAATTGGAACGGGTAAGGGGTGCAATTTGGGCTGGTTTGGGGTGGGTCTGGTCCGATTTTCTCTTTGATTTCCAATTCTCTTTTCTTTTTTAATCCCTAATTCATTAAAACCCAAAATTCTAAATTACATTACAAAATCAAATTAACTTATAAAATACTAATTAACTTCTACTAACAATTAGCACACCATTAAATATCAATTTGAAATAAAATCACACAACTAGAACTCTAAATGCTAAAAATGTAAAGTGTATTATTTTTGTGATTTTTATTTTTGTAAAAATAAAAATTAATTATTCCTAGTAAATCCTAAATGTAAATGCAACATATTTTTGTATTTTATATTAATTTAACAAATAAACACACACAGACAAATGCAAACAATAAATAAAAAATAACACAAAAATCCATAAAAAATCACACACAACACAAAACTATTTTATTTTGAATTTTTGGGAGTAATTCTCATGTAGGCCAAAAATCACGTGCTTACATATAGCAGTATGAGGGTAAAGAGAGTTAATCGCCTGTTTTGAAAAAAATACAATGTCCAAATAGTGTCGAGGCTCTGCCTAATTTTTGAAAAATGAAAAAGGGGGAAAAGAAAAGAAAAGAAAACAAAACTCTTGGTTTTCAAAAATAGTTTATTTATTTGTCAATAAAAAGAGAAGAAGAAAATCTTGTTTTCAAAAAATAGAGTTGTGTTAAAAAGTAATAGTCGTTTTATTTTCCGATGAAAAAAAAGAGCGGTTTGTATTTTGTTGTCAAGAAGAGTCCGTTTTATTGGCAGAACTACGTAAGTTTGATTCTCACCGGATGTGGGATACGTAAGCAACTCATATCGGGTTCAACTATTTGAAAAAATTATTTGAAAAAAATATATATTAAAAGAAAAAAAGGATAATTTTTTTAGGGTAAACAAATATCGTTGTTTTTTCATAAGTGAAGGTGATGTCATTCTTGTCCAAAATAGCCGAATGTCCCCAAAAGGACGCCGGAAGGCCGTTTTTGCAAGAACAATCGACTTTGGTCATTTCTCAAAATTTTTGACCGGTTAGCAAATACAGCTTTTAAATCTGCTTCGAAGTGCTGAAAGGCCGTAGTGACAAGACAGGATATTTTATGAAATTTTGAGAAAACAGTGATGATTTTCTGTTAGTCTATTTTTAGGTTGTATTGCCGTTTGGATGTGAGAGTCTTCTGAAGTTTGTTAATATTGTAATAAAATGTGTCGTAATAAACACATTTTTTTCTTTTATGGAAAACTTGAAAAAAAATCAAATTTTTTAATTAGTCATTTGGCACTTATGCCAGAACTACGCACGGTCTGATTCATGCGGGGACATGATATGTAGGCAATCCACATAAGATTCGACCACAACTAAAAAAAAATAAAAAGTGAAAAAATATTTATAATAATAAAGACTGACTAAGTCCATTCTAACATGTCTTGTTTCGAATTGTGAAGAAAGTTGAGGTGGTCGGTTTGTGGTAACTCTTCTCTGCAACACAAAGGCAAAAAGCAATGGCAGAGAACAACAGAACTGAGTTGTTTGATACTGGTACCAGAAAGCAGTTGGTCGAACATGGCAACGGGTTGGTAGAGGAGGTAAAAATGTTGAGACAACACGTGGCGGACATGTATCGGGCATGGATGATCGGGAAAGCACCACCCCCGCCACTACCCAGCTTCTTAGACGTTGTCCTTACACAAACTTCGGACACAACGCCAGGCGATCCTCCACATTCTCCATATTTACCCGCTTACCTGTCA
Source organism: Nicotiana glauca (assembly GCA_026770625.1). Lineage (NCBI taxonomy): Eukaryota > Viridiplantae > Streptophyta > Magnoliopsida > Solanales > Solanaceae > Nicotiana > Nicotiana glauca. The sequence goes on from MU773830.1 coordinate 68,008, forward strand.
CGACCCTAGTTCACCGATCGTGAACATGTCGTGATGGAGCCTAGTCCCCACGACCAGGTAAGCCAAATATTGCAGAAAAACAAAGGAAAACCAAATTTAATAACTAAAAGTAACTATACTGGATGCCACTCAGCACATACAACCCAATAAACACAAGTTTAACACTATTCCCAAAGAACCGAAAACTCACGGGCAACACAGGCTATAGAAATGTATAGTATGGCTCCAAAACTCCAGAATATTCTAACAACCGAAAGAGAGAAAAACTAGATACTAAAGATAGAGTAAGAGGGAGACTCGTCGGTCTGCGGACGCATCAGATCTACCTCGAAGTCTCCGAAATCCTCCCGCCTCACTGATAATGCGTCTGAGTGGAGGTACCTGAATGATCTGCACATGAAAAGAAAAACATGCGCAGGAAGAGCGTGAGTACACCACAGCGGTACTCAGTAAGTGCCAAGCCTAACCTCGGTTGGGTAGTGACGAGGAAGGTTAGGGCCCTACTGAGATAAACATAATAATTAATAAGGTAACGAAAATAATCTAAATAAAGTCTACAACAAAAATCTAAACCGGATAAGTACAAGAGAATAGTAATAGAAAGTAACGGTAACAATACAAGTAAATACTACCCTCAACCAGGAAATAATAACCGGGGATCTCTTGGTATCCTTATCATATGCACTAGGGATCTCTTGGTATCCCGAGGATCTCTTGGTATCATCAATAAATGAGCCGGGAATCTCTTGGTATCCCAATATATATATATATAGAAACACGTGCCAAGGATCTCTTGGTATCCCGCACTTTCAGTCCAGAACGAGTCAAGTACAGGGGGGATCTCCCGGGAAGCCGTCCCGTAGTCCCAATTTAAAGCACACCACAACAACAACTCATAATCTCAGAATAAATGCTAGACCAGTACAAGTAATAGAAATTTCTAACCTAACATGCTTCACAGAGTGCACATAGTACAGTTAAACAATTGAGCAAGTAAGTCAGCCAAGCATGCTTCTCTAAGCTAACACAGGTTAAAACTACAGTTAAAATGAACAAGTAAAATAGAAAAATCTCCATGTAAATACTCCAAGTAGAAACGGGTTTACAACAATTAACTCAAGTACGCGCTCGTCACCTCACGTACGAGGCATTCAAATATCCAGAACATGTCCTAAGGGGAAAAGTCCCCCACACAAGGTTAGACAAGCCACTTACCTCGAACCGGCTCAATATCACTAGAAATCGCGCCTTTGCCACGAGTATCCGATTCCAAATGGCCCAAATCTATTCAATTCAATTACACATCGTAAATAATATTGCAAACAACTGATTCCACTATTAAATTTAAAGCTAGGGCACAAAAATAGGTAAAATAACCAAAATTCCCCTCCAGCCAACGTCTCGGAATCGAATAATTTTCACATCTTTAGAACCCTCGTACTCTCACGAGTCTAACCATATAACAATCTCCCAAATCGGAGGTCAAATGCCCCCTCAAAACCCCATAGTTAGGTATAAGAAGTTTACCCACTTTCCATTCAAAAACACGAAATTAAAGGGTGAATTCGCGATTAGATTAATGGGTTTTAGTCATAGGAGAGTAGAGAATCGTTACCCAGTGATTGCCCTTGAAAACCCCTTGAAATTACTCCCAAATACGAGCTCCAAACCTTGAGTTTTGATAAAAATGTCAAAACCTCATTTTTGAAAAGTTAAATACTGCTTAGGTCATTAAAGCATCGCGAACGCGTCAGGTATCATGCGTTCGCGAAGAAGGAAAATATAAGGGGCCCAAATTTCTCTTCGTGATCGCGAAGGAGGGATGCAAATGCGAAGGCCTGGTTCAGTGAACTATGCGAACGTGACCAGGTATACGCGAACGCGTTGAAGAAAAATGAAAGGGCCAGAAATTGCCCTACGCGAACGCGAAGATGGCCACGCGATCGCGATGGAGAAAATTACAAACCTACGCGAATGCGGGGGCTGGTAGGCAAATGCGTATAAGGAAATTAGTCCCCTTCCAAGGTTACACTACGCGAACGCGATGGAGGGGCCATGAACGCGATGAAAGGTTAGGCCACCACTACGCGAACGCGGTGTCTTCTTCGCGAACGCGAAGAAGTACTTCAGACCTGCAATTTTCTGCAACATTTCCAAACCTCAAATTGCTCCGTTGAGCATCCGAAACACACCCGAGGCCCCCGGGACCTCAACCAAACCTACAGACATATTCCATAACATCATTCAAACTTGTACCGATCCTTAAACCACCTAAAACAATGCCGGAAACACAAATTAATCAAAGATTCAAGCCTAAGAACTTCAAATTCCAATAAAACACACTTCTGATCAAAAACCTATCCAAACCTCGCCCGAATGACCTGAAATTTTGCACACACATCCCAAATGACATGACGGAGCTACAACAACTTCCGAAATTTCAATCCGACCCTCGGATCAAAAACTCACTATCGGACCGGAAACTTAAAATTTCAAACTTCAGCATTTTAAGCCTAAATGAGCTACGAACCTCCAAAATACATTCCGAACACGCTCCCAACCCCGAAATCACCTAACGGAGCTAACGGAACCATCAGATTTCCATTCCGATGTCATCTTCACACTGTTCCGACTACGGACCATTTTTCAACACTTAAGCTCTCATTTAGGGACTAAGTGTCCCAAAGCACTCCGAATCCTAACACCGAACATCCTGGCAAACCAAAATAGCATAAATGAACTTAGAGAAAGCAGTTAATGGGAAAATAGGGCGTAAATTCTAAAAATGACCGGCTAGGTCGTTACATTACCACAGTTTTCCCAACCACCCTAGTGGCTCACTCACTCGTCATCCAACTATCTTTTCCCAAAAATGCCCTCCTATCACATCCACTATCCCCGACAAAAAACATCCACCCAAAGCTCATAATGCCTAGTATTACCCCTCCGAGGTCACTCATAAGGTTCCTAACTCACACTAGCAGGGCCTACAAGATGAGCCCCATGTTGAAAATGAAAGGTTCACAGGAATAGAAAGGCTAGATAGGGTACCTAAGATGCTGAAAGGCGTAGAACAGTCCTTAAGGAACAAGCAAGAAATGAGGAATCAGGGTAGCGTGGATTGCAAAGAACCGTCTGTGTCTTCTAACGATTGCCTGCCCGTGGGGTTTAAAGTACCAAAATTCAGCTTGTATGGTGGGTTTGGGGATCCGGTATCCCACATGAAGGTTTATTGCAATGAAATGAGAAGTGTGGGAGAGAAAGATGACTTGATGATGACATATTTCCGTAAGAGCCTAACTAGGGCAGCTTTGGACTGGCATAATCGTCAAGATGTTGATAAGTGGCCTACATTAGGTGACATGGCTCAAGACTTTGTCCGACACTTTCAATGCAAATCAACTGTTAACCCAGACCGCTCCTCCCTATCTAAGATGGAAAAGAAGCCAAAGGAAAGCTTTAGGGAGTTTGGGCTCAAATGGAGGGAGCAAGCCACTCGAGTCAGTACCCTGATTGGAAAAGAAGAAATGGTTGAGCTTTTCCTACAAGCCCAGGGGCCTACCTACTTCAATCATTTGATCCCGGTTGTAGGTAGACCTTTCGATGAGGTGTTAAGAATGGGTGAGCTAGTAGAAGAGGGAATCAAGTCAGGCAAGATCAGGAGTTGGTCGAAAGACATTTGGAATATCCCAGAAAGTTTGGGTAGGGGAGGGGGAAGCGGAAAAGATGATCCGATGAGTTTTCCTGATCAGCACTCCCAGCCCCGACACAGTCCCCGTGGATATCCTTGTGCACTACGTGACCCTTCCCAATGCTACTTCTCTCCACAAAACTCCCAGAGTCATACACCACTTTTCTGATACCCAGTTCCACAAAATGCTTATCTACCCCCACGAGCCTGCCAGAAACCCCCTGGATTAGGTTTTCGGCCCAATCAAGCATATAGGGATGAGAGGTTGCGGAAGAAGAAAGCATACACTCCATTGGAAGGGTCATACGCCAATCTGTTCCAGAGGCTAAGAAGTTCGGGCATGTTGAAGCCTATCCAGATAAAAATACCAAACCCTCTTCCAAAGAAGTTTGACTTTTCCCAAAGATGCGCATATTGCTCGAATGCTTCGGGACATGAAATAGAGAAGTGTTGGAATCTGAAGAATGCAATTCAGAAGCTTATTAATGCAGGCGACATTGTCGCGCCAAATCCAGACACGGCAGACATCAGCCAAAGTCCATCGCTTGTGCAAAATGAGTCACACATGTTGAGTATGATTTATTTGGAAAAAGAGTTTGTTGAGAACAATGGGATGAAGACTTGTGAAGGTCCTAATATTGTTGATGCATAAGTCAATGGCTAAGATGCCGTGCTTGGTAATCGGAAAGACGCTACATCTCTTGGCAAGCCAGGGATGAGTCTTAGTGGTTTATTTTGTTGTCATTTCTGTTGTCCAGGTTATTTCAGGGTTGTAAACTGGATACTGTCTTGTAACTCAAACCCTTTTATCCTTTTATTTTATCTAGTTCTTTTGATCGTAGTATCTCATTTAGTGTTGTCTAGGTTTGTTCCAAGGGTCGTACCCCAGTTTATTGTGTTTGTCTTGTCGTTCGAACCGTTTTACTATCTAATACAATTCTCTGTATTCCGTTATTTTTAGTCATTTTCTTTGGTTTATGTCTTTCCTATTTATAGTTCTTTTCCTCTCGACTCTAGTGACATGACATACACGTGTAATTCTAGGACTAATCTTAAAGGTTCAATCATGAAACAATTGGGAAGATAATAAGGGAACTTAAGGGAAACAAGAACAGATTGAGATTATTTGAAGCCCGAACCATGTGAAACTGGGGCAGATAAAACACAAAGAAACTCTATTGGAGTGCATCATGCCGCATCAGTTTGAAATTAAAGACAAATTTGCCCAAATTGGCAAGGGTCATTCGTGATAATGAGAGTGAGAGTGTTGCCCAATGGCGCTTTGCATTTAACAGATGAAGAAAACAAATGTGTGGATATAGCTATCAACTCTAGCACAATCAGAAGATGTCACAAATGTTTGTTTAATCGCGTTGTTTGCGCTTGGCATGTTTTGAAGATTGGAATGACGAAGGTATTTTGTTCTGCTATCTAAACACTCTATCCTTCGTTACCCCTTTGGAGCCTTATTTAATTTTTTTTCATACCCCTCTTTCGAAATCAGTAGCTAAGATTAGAAACACAAGCGTGAAAGCTAAGTAAAAGAGAAAAGAAAAAAGAGAACAACAAAACAACAAAAAGAAAGAAACAAGAAAAAGGAAAAGAAAAAAAAACACAAAAAGAGAAAATAATAATAAGTGAAAAGAAAAATTATAACAACAAGGAATTCAGGGTGAACTACGTTTGACCTGATTCCTTTTAAGGATATATAGGCAGCTTCACGTCTCGCTCATAGGGAAATAAAAATAAAAGGGCCGCAAGCAAGAAACTGGGGCAGAAGTTATGTTTGTAATGAGAAAGTTGGTTCCGAAGGTTGTAATTTTGAACCCATGTTGAATTGTTTTGAGCTTTTGATTCCCTTTATTTCTAACCCTATCCAAAAGCCCACATTACAGTCCAAAGAAAGACCTTCCGATCAGTTTTCGAGAGATTCCAAGTCAAGCGAGCAGAGGTGAATCGTATCAGGGGCAACACTCCAGTCCAAACAATGGAAATGAAAGAGCCTTATTGAAGAAATCCCTCACAGGTACCGCAAGGTGAGGAAAGCTGAGAGAAATAAAAAAATGAGAGAGTCTTATTGGTGAAAACCTTTACGTGCACCAAAAGGCGACGGTGAGTTGAGAGAAAGACCAAAATGAGAGAGGCTTGATGGTAAAAACCTTCCGGGCACCACAAGTAGAATAAGGATTGCGAATCCAATTGGATAAGCGGAGCATTGAAGCCCAGTTTCACGGCGAAAAGGCACAACAAAAGCTGAACATCATACTCGCTTAACAGAATAGGCCGCAAATGCATGTCACGGTCATTAGAGTTGGTATCCACATCTAATAGGTTTCTATTTCGTAGCTTTCTATTAGGAATCATCTTTTTCCTTTGTTCTTTATGCTATTCCTTTTTCTTGTTCACTTCTTCTTCCTGAGTCTGTCGGGTCAAAACAAATGAGAAATGACTTCAAAATTTGCCATCAGCTTCCCAATTGCACAAGACAAGATCTGTGCTAGTATATCAAAGTGGCATAAGTCAGGAAAGAACAACTAGGGCACTGAGCTGGTAATAATCAACATGTTTTGGGATCCTTGCAAAATACAAAGGTTTGATCCATATCTGTTCATGGAGAATGGGACAGATGGAGGGAGTTGGGTGAATGGATCAAAGGTATTCCATGTGATAAGATTGACGAAAGGGTGGTGAACCAGTAACGAGCAAGACCTACCAAGCAAGGCGAAGGAGCAACAGACCTCAAGGCCAAAGCCGGTGGATAAGTCAAGAAAGAACAACATATACACGGAATGAAGGCAACTGACGTGATTCGGGATTCATGTGAGATACAAAGGTCGGGTAGATGCCGTTTCAGGAGCAATATAACAAATATAGGATATGGGTCTAAATGGAGAAAAGATATTTCTGTGATACAGATGATAGAGAAAGTGGTTGATCAATAAACAGGCAAGATCTTCGAGTGGAAGTTAGTTGTCATGGGGAGTGAAGGAGAAGTCGCCCTCAAAGTTCAAGGCAGTCGGGCGAAGCAGAGCGTGGAAAGGAGGAAATCATCCCCAGTGAGAATGTCACAACCGACCACCACTTTCAAAACTGACAAATTTTTCTTTGTATGTAATAGGAACAAAGCAGTGCAATGAAACTGGTTGGAAAAAAAAGAGAAAAGAAAAAAAACAGAAGAGCCGACAAAGGGAAGTTTCTCAAATCTTCGCCTTTATTTGTCTTGTTATTGTGCATAAAATCTTAGTCTGATGAATCCTTATCCTAAGATCACACAAAATGGACCTAGTCTGATGAATTATCTCCTAGATTCAAAATCTTAGTCTGATGAATCCTTCTCCTAAGATCACACAAAATGGACCTAGTTTGATGAATTATCTCCTGGGATCAAAATCTTAGTCTGATGAATTTTTCTCCTAAGATAGAAAATCTTAGTCTGACGAATCTTTCTCCTAAGATAACAAAAAGTGGGAAGCAACAATTGGAAATTTTTAGATAAGTAAAAAAAAGGGGGAAGGCAACAGTTGAAAAGTTTCAAATAAGATAACAGAAGTGGAAGGCAATAGTTGGAAAGTTTCAGATAAGTTAAATAAAAAGAGGAAGGTCACAATTGGAAAGTTTCGGGAAAGATAACAAGAAGTAGAAAATTACAGATAAGATAACAAGAAGTAGGAAGTAACAGTTGGAAAGATAACAAAAATGGACCTAGTCTGATGAATTATCTCCTAGAGTCAAAATCTTAGTCTGATGAATTTTTCTCCTAGGATCGAAATCTTAGTCTGATGAAGTTTTCTCCTAAGATAGGAAATCTTAGTCTGATGAAGTTTTCTCCTAAGATAGGAAATCTTAGTCTGATGAAGTTTTCTCCTAAGATAGGAAATCTTAGTCTGATGAAGTTTTCTCCTAAGATAGGAAATCTTAGTCTGATGAAGTTTTCTCCTAAGATAGGAAATCTTAGTCTGATGAAGTTTTCTCCTAAGATAGGAAATCTTAGTCTGATGAAGTTTTCTCCTAAGATAGGAAATCTTAGTCTGATGAAGTTTTCTCCTAAGATAGGAAATCTTAGTCTGATGAAGTTTTCTCCTAAGATAGGAAATCTTAGTCTGATGAAGTTTTCTCCTAAGATAGGAAATCTTAGTCTGATGAAGTTTTCTCCTAAGATAGGAAATCTTAGTCTGATGAAGTTTTCTCCTAAGATAGGAAATCTTAGTCTGATGAAGTTTTCTCCTAAGATAGGAAATCTTAGTCTGATGAAGTTTTCTCCTAAGATAGGAAATCTTAGTCTGATGAATGTTTCTCCTAAGATAACAAAAGAAGACCTAGTCTGATGAATTTTCTCCTAGGATCGAAATCTTAGTCTGATGAATTTTTCTCATAAGATAGGAAATCTTAGTCTGATGAATCTTTATCCTAAGATAACACAAGAAGACCTAGTCTGATGAACTTTCTCCTAGGATCGAAATCTTAGTCTGATGAATCTTTCTCCTAAGATAACAAAAGTGAAAAGCAACAATTGGAAAGCTTGCAGATAAGAAAGTAATCGGAAGGTCGGAAATTCTCGATCAGGTTTAAAACAGTCAAACAAAATAGAGCATGGAAAGGAAAAAGGGGAAAACCATCCCGAACAAGAGTATTACATCCACATTTTAAACTGCCGAGATTGAAACAGGGGCAGAAAACTCGTTTTGTTTCAGAGAACCCACCGTAAGGAAAGGCAGGCACCAAACAAAACAGGGAAGACAACACAAGTATTAAGGGAAAGCAGTTTCAAAAGAAGACAATTCAAGTTTCAAGAGGAAACAATTCAAATTTCAAGGGAAGAAGCAATTTAGGATCAATAATCAGATACCCGCCTGAAGAAGGGGAGAACATCTCAAGAAGTCGATGCAAGACAACAACAAAGGAATTGCTACAAGAGAATACAAGACAACAAGGTAGCAAGAAACACAAGAGCAAGTTTGAAGGTCTAGATAGGATTTTGTAATTCATAGACTATATTTTAGTCTAGCTTCTTATTTTCTTTTAGCATGGTGTAATAAGGAGGTCAGTAAGCAGTAGCAGCAGCAGCGACAACAACACTAAACACAGATTCATGGTAGTCCCAACTACCAAAACTTCCCGAACTACATTGACCTGATTCCTTTATAGACAAGGATATGTAGGAGACATTTTGAAGCAGAGGTTCGGTCAAATCTTTCAAAAAATGCTTCATACAGAGTATTCAAACGGGAAAAAATTGCTCGAATCCGCTCACTTTATCTTTGCACGAAAACTCTTCATGTTTACGGGAAAAGAGAGGCAGCTGTGAGCACGTGATTTTTGCCCTACGTGAATTACTCCTAGAAAATTCAAAATAAAATAATTTTTCTTTGTTTGCGATTTTAGGGATTTTCGTGGTATTTTCCGTCATTGTTTGCATTTGCATGTGCGTGTTTATTTTGTTTAAATTAATGAAAAAATACAAAAATAAGTTGCATTTTTCTTTGGGATCTAATTTTGCAATTAAGATTAATTAAGCAAGTATTTGTTTTACAAAAATAAAAAGATTCACAAAAAATAACGTATTTTGCATTTTAGTGTTTAGTGTTTAATTGTGTGATTTTGGTACTTAATTATTTGCAACAATTGTTATCTAGAGTTAATTAGCATTTTTAAGTCAATTAGGTTTTTATAATTTAATTTGGGATTTTAGGTTTTAATTTTGGAAAATAATTTAGGAAGAAAATAAAAGAAAATTAATAAAAAAGGAGAAAAGAAACCAAATTGGGCCAATTCTAATTAAGTTCCCAAACCAAGCACACCCAAACCCACACCTGATCAGGCCTAAACCCGTTCCCAACCCAGCTCGTCTCTAGCCCAACCTAACAACGCCATTTCAGGCGTCTCAATCCCAGCCGTCAAATCCATTTGATCTAACGATCAAAATCCTTCGCCCTAACCCTTGTTCAGCCCTGACCTGTTCCATCAGAGACCAACCCGGTCCCAAGTTTGTTTGAACGACATCATTTCAGTAAGTCAGTCGATCCAAGTCGTTGATCTCGTTTGATCGAACGACTTGGATCCAATTCCCCCTTACGTATATAAATCCCCAAACAGACCCCAGCCCCCCTCAGACCCCCCTCCCTTGTCTCTAATAGCTCAGAGACCAGCCCGTCTCTCTCCGCCTCCCACCACCCTACTCCGCCCATCGGAAATCGCCTCACGGCGGTTCTGGTGGTCCAAACAACCCCAAAATTACACCATCTCTTCACCTCAACCTCCCCATCTCCGTTCCACCCTCAGATTCCTTCGAATCCCAGCCCACCTCCTTGAAATATCAAAACCCTAACAGCCTTCCACCATGTCTGGTGGCACCATCTCCGATGGCCACCAAAATAACACCAAATGGCCACCAACACCTCCTCATCTCAAATCCAAACCCCCCTTCCTTCGAATATTCCGGGAACATGTCAAATATCAGATTAAAGCCAGGAACCCTAGCGTCACCACAAAATCCTCTGGTGGCGGCGCCATCTCATTTCAGCCCCAAATTAACACCAGATGATTACCGGACTACCCTCACCCCAAATCCATACTTATTTTCCCTCGAATGTTGTTCGAACTCCTCGAACATTAAATTAGAAACAAACCTTGAAATCCCAAACTCCAAAACTTTGAGTACATGAAGATTTGAGGTTGAGATTGACCTTAGTTGGATGTTCTCATTTGGGAACACTCGATTAAGGACTATCCCGGCCATAAATTCAAGGAAATTTAAAGTTTAATTTGAGACGGGTTCAATCATTTGGAGGTAAGTGTCTTAATTCTAGGTCTTCTGCTTCTTCTACTATGTACCTCTTCTACTCTTTTCTTTAGCTAATTATTCATTGTTTATCTAAAGCTATTCTAAGTAATCCCTGAATTATTTCTTTTTCTGAATTAGTGTTAGTAACCTGTTAATAAGTTAGTGTGAACTGCATTAAAACTCTTCGGGAAATTAGTCAAAATAGTTGCCCAAATTACTTCCGTCTCTGGTTGTTTCCTGTTAGTCCAAAGCTTGGTTAATTGTTTTAGGTTTAAGGTATATGCCCGTAGGTCCTGTTTTGAGGTTTAGTTTCGAATTGGGCATTTGGACCCGTTAATTTGGGTCATTTAGACCCAAGGTCTGCCATGGGAAGGGGGCAACTAACAGAGGATTAAAGGGATAATTAAATGGTTGAAAATTAGACTAAGTGGCATGACAACATGGGCTGTCAGGGCACGCCTAATTTAAATATCATGCTGCCCATACCAGTTGAATAGAATAATAGGAAAGGAGGGTAATGGGGGTACTGACATTCCCGTCTTAGTGTTTGTAAATCAGAGTGTGATGGGATAATTGTTTTCTTAATGGTTTAAGTGCTCTTAAGAGCTGGAAATTGGGGAGGGAAGTCTTTAAATATAGGGGTATTACATAGAGGAAGACGACCTCCAGACACACAGACCTTAGAGACCTTCAAGGATAGAACACATAAAAAGACAGTCTGCATAGGGGTAAACACAAAAAGAGGCAGACCTTAGAGACTTGAAAAGAGGAAGTAAGAGCTTGAAGAGAGAGCTGAAAAAAGGTCTGAAAAAATTGAGAGAATGTTTGAGAGCATTGAGTGAAAAAAGATTCTGATATACATCCTAATTCATATACACTATCAGAGAGATAGAACACAGAGGATAATACTAGAGAACACTTAAGCATACATTGAGATATTAAGAAAGGAAAACACTGTTCCATTAGGGTCCTGCCCTAAAATTTTAAGCCTTCTTCACTCACAATACAAATTTCAAAATTTAAGTTGTGTCGGAAAGCTTTAGGTTCAGGTTGTGCTGAAAAAAAGTCATTGTCTCATTGAGATTCATTGAGTTTCTTCTTAGCTTCTTACTCTTAAAACATCTTGGGTCTATTTGAGGTTTGGAAATCAATTCAAAGTTGGATCTTGGGATTTGCTAGGTGTTAGCTCGTGTGGAGTTTGGTGTTTTGCTGATTGTCACTCTAGTTTGCTATTACTGATACTTTGCTGATTGGCTGTGTTGCTGCTGCTATACACTACTTCCTCACTTTCCTTTCCTTCATTTCCAGGTATACTTCCAATGCAATGTAGATATCAAGTTGAAAGATGAAATGAAACCTGCCGTATAATTTTGTTATAGACTTTGGTGTTGAATGCTTTATATTTCGAAATAGCTTCCTTAATTTGGTTAATGTCCTCATTGTAAATAACTTTGGACTGCATTGGGCTGTTAAACGTTGAGTTTGAGTTTATTCATCTTAAAACAGTAGCCTTAGTGTAGTGTAGTTTGATTTCTTATGATAGTTTTATTGAAAGTGACATGAACTGGGAATTAAGTTTGAAAACCAGTATGTAGGCTAATATCCATGCTCAATCCAGGCTTGACAAACATTTTAGTGTTAACTCCAGTAATTTAGTTTTAAAATCGGAAGATAGGCGTTTGAGTTTAAGGCCTCAATGTGGGTGTTAATTGTTTCGTATTAATTCCTTGAATTCTATGAGTATTAGGTGGAATCAAATAATCAGTAGCCTGTCGTTCTAAATAGACGTACATTGTTTTTCTTTATTACAAAAGTTATTGAATACACTTAGAAGCTGAAAGTACTGTTAGTAGGTTTATAATTAAATTGAGGTTCCGTTTGGTTTGGATCCATTGAAGTATCAGGGCTCAACACCCCATTTTCAATTAAGTTGGGTTTCAGCTCTACTGATGCACAACCCAGGTCTGATTCTAATTCACTTCTCGTTTGGGCTTGGGCGAAGGCCCACGACTGGCTAGTTTTGTGAAGCTGGACTGGGATTCCTCTTCTTTGGGCTTATCTTAGAGCCCAATGGCTTGAACTTAGTTCAGGGCTATTATTTGATTTGCATTAGGCAAGTAGCCGATTAAATAGGCCTTGTGGAGACAAGGCTTAATAGAAAACCATAGTCCTTTTAGGATATCTTTTTAAAACAAACGAGGTGCATCGCGCCAAATAAAATCACAAATCGCGTGGCCCTCTTTAAATGTTCATTAAATATCTAGACCTCGGGACGTGCCATGTAGCGAATTTCATGGCCTCCCGCAAAGTTAATAATACGCTAGTTGCTTTAGGCCCGACGTTTAATAATATTACCTTCTTAAACTCGGGTGCACATTTATGTGACCCAAATCCAAATCCCAACGAAGTTGAAATGTGTCAAAGACCACGGGTGCATTTATGTGACGTGGTTCGAGACGCATTTTAACAACGTTGTAATTCTCTTTGAAAAATAATAATAAAAGCGGTTTAAAGTTAAAAAGCACATAAGTTAAAGCATGTATTAAAATCAGATAATTAAGCTGGATATAACAGTTAAGCGACCGTGCTAGAACCACGGAACTCGGGAATGCCTAACACCTTCTCCCGGGTTAACAAAATTCCTTATCCGGATTTCTGGTTCACGGACTGTTAAACAGAGTCAAACCTTTTCCTCGATTCGGGATTCACACCGGTGACTTGGGACACCATAAATCTCCCAAGTGGCGACTTTGAATCTCAATAAACGAATCCCGTTTCGATTGTCCTTTAATTGGAAAAACTCCCTTTATTATAACCCTTCCAGGGGTGTAGGTAAAAAGGAGGTGTGACACCCGATACTGCCTGATCAACCACGACCTGTACAAAAGAACATTTGGCGGACCCCTTGCTAAGTGTTTAGGGCCGCACCAGACAAGGCAAGTACTTGAAGAGGTACACGAAGGTCTCTACGGCGCACACACCGGTAATCGTGCTTTTGTCCGTTGCATTATCTGCGCCGAATATTACTGGCCCACAATGAAAAAGGAGGCAGCAGAGTATGTTCGCAGATGCGAACAGTGCCAAAAGTACGCCCCATGATACATCAACCGGGAGAGCCCCTACACTCAGTACCATCACTTTGGCCCTTCATCAAATGGGGTATGGACATAATCGGCCCCCTGCCAGCAGGACGAGGAAAGGTACGATTTCTGTTAGTTTTGACTGACTGCTTCTCCAAGTGGGTGGAAGCAGATGCGTACGCCCAAATACACGAACAAGAAGTCATCGCCTTCATATGGGAAAACATCATATGCCGTTTCGGCATCACCAAAGAAATCAACTGCGACAATGGCCCACAATTTATCGGCAAAAAGATAACGGAATTCTGTGACAAATGGCATATCAAACGGATACTCTCCACGCCATATCATCCCTCCGCCAACGGCCAAGCTGAAGCATCTAACAAAATAATACTGAACATTCTGAAGAAGAAACTCGAAGAAGCTAAAGGGCTCTGGCCTGAGTTACTACCAGAAGTACTTTGGGCGTATCAGACAACACCCAAATCCAACACAGGAGAAACACCGTACTCACTGGTCTACGGAACCGATACGGTTATACCAGTCGAAATCGGAGAACCGAGCCTAAGATACTCACACATCAGCGGACCAGACAACGACATGGGAAGGCTTCAAGACCTTGACAAAGCCGAAGAACGAAGGGATATGGACCACATAAGAATGACGGCTCAAAACCAACAAGTCGAAAGGTACTACAACAAGAAGGCCAAAATACGGCCACTCAAAGTAGAGGATTACATCCTCAAAGCAAAAACTTTGGCATCAAAAGACCCGAGCGAAGGGAAATTGGGAACCAATTGGAGCGGGCCATATAAAATCATAGAAGACGCAGGCAAAGGAGCATTCTAGTTGGAAACAATGGAAGGGAAAACACTCCAGAACAACTGGAACGTCGCCCACCTGAAATGCTTCCACTTTTGAAGGGCATCTCCTGAGTCGTACTCTTTTTCCCTTACCCGAGTTTTGTCCCAATTGGGTTTTCTCGGGGAGGTTTTTAACGAGGGGACGAAGGAGACACCCAGGGGCGCATGGAAACAGGTTTATCATACCGGCTGGTCGACACGTCTCTCCAGTCCGGTATAATAAAAGGGCTAGCCTAGTTACCTTCTCCATTATGTAAGTGGCTACGGCCACCTTCTCTATTATATAAGCGGCTACGGCCACCTTCTCCATTATGTAAGCGGCTACGGCACCTTCTCCATTATGTAAGCGGCTACGACTACCTTCTCCATTATGTAAGCGGCTACGGCTACCTTCTCCATTATGTAAGCATCTACGGCCACCTTCTCCATTAAGTAAGCGACTATGGCCACCTTCTCCATTATGTAAGCGGTTACGGCTACCTTCTCCATTATGTAAGCGGCTACAGCCACCTTCTCCATTATGCAAGCGGCCAAGGCCATCGCCAATAATTGTCGACTCCGTTCGACGACGACGGATAAACACTTCAACGACAGTTGAAGTTACATCCTTTTGGGCCAAAGGCCATCGCCAATAATTGTCGACTCCATTCGATGACGACGGATAAACACTTCAACGACAAGTGAAGTTACATCCTTTTGGGCCAAAGGCCATCGCCAATAATTTTCGACTCCGTTTGACGACGACGGATAAACACTTCAACGACAGTTGAAGTTACATCCTTTTGGGCCAAAGGCCATCGCCAATAATTGTCGACTCCGTTCGACGACGACGGATAAACACTTCAACGACAGTTGAAGTTACATCCTTTTGGGCCAAAGGCCATCGCCAATAATTGTCGACTCTGTACTTCAACAACAGTTGAAGTTACATCCTTTTGGGCCAAAGGCCATCGCCAATAATTGTCGACTCCGTTCGATGACGACGGATAAACACTTCAACAACAGTTGAAGTTACATCCTTTTGGGCCAAAGGCCATCGCCAATAATTGTCGACTCCGTTCGACGACGACGAATAAACACTTCAACAACAATTAAATTTATATCCTTTTGGGCCAAAGGCCATCGCCAATAATTGTCGACTCCATTCGACGACGACGGATAAACACTTCAACAACAGTTGAAGTTACATCCTTTTGGGCCAAAGGCCATCGCCAATAATTGTCGACTCCATTCGACGACAACGGATAAACACTTCAACGACAGTTGAAGTTACATCCTTTTGGGCCAAAGGCCATCGCCAATAATTGTCGACTCCATTCGACGACGACGGATAAACACTTCAATAATAGTTAAAGTTACATCCTTTTGGGCTAAAGGCCATCGCCAATAATTGTCGACTCCGTTTGACGACGACGGATAAACACTTCAACGACAGTTGAAGTTACATCCTTTTGGGCCAAAGACCGTCGCCAATAACTATCGATTTCGCTCGATGACAACGGATAAACACTTCAACGACAGTTGAAGTTACATCCTTTTAGGCCAAAAGCCATCGCTAAGGATCGTCGATCCTATCCGACAGTAACAAGCAGTGTATAATCAAAGAACAATGCGAAAGGATAAGCAACACAAGCGTAACTCTTTCACTATAACAAAAATCATGTACACTTAGTCCCACGAAGGGCTCCCATTACATTCCAAAAAAAGAGAAAAGAAAAAATGGAAAATCTATACAAGTCCTAAGGGGCCTCGCCAGGTTTGTCCTCGCCATCCGCTCGCCTCCCCTCCTGGTCATCGCGGTAAACCTCATTAAACCACGGGCCAGACTCAAGTCGACTGACGTCCTCAGAAGCACAACCTTCTCGGTCGGGAGAGTCGGAGCTATACCCACAGGCCGCACGGGCGGCACGAGCCTCACACAAACACGCTTGGACCTCCTCTTCAGAGGCACGTCCTGCAACAAGAAGCCCTTTATACACGTCTAACCTAGCTTCCGCGTATATCCACATCTCATGTGCATCACGGGCCTCGCCTCCGAATCGTGGCAGGGAAGCACACTTGAGAACGTCAATCTCATCCGCCTTAGTTGCAAACTCGGCTGTCAAAGCCGCCACCCTACCATGAAGGTCAGTTACCTCCACCGCTACCCCGCGGCTAAGCTCCAACTCTTCCTCCCTCAGCTTGAGGAGTGACTCCAGCTCACTATTACGAGCCACCACCCTCATCAACTCTTCATTCGCTTTCTCCAGCTCCACCGCTCTACGGTTTAATGAAGCCTCCCTCTGTTCGAGGCCCTCCCGAAAAATTTGGAATTCTGGATCCTGCTGGAAAAGATCTGCCGCTGCTTGGTGTTTGGAACGACACCGTTTGTATTTCTTGACGATCTTATCAAAAACGGTCGCTTTCTTCTTCTCGCAGTGCTGTCTCTCTACCTCCAGAACCAGGGTCTAAAAAGAAAGAAATAGAGAAGAGTGCATGTACATACATGTAAGTCAGTACGCATACAAATTCAACTACATAACATGCAGAAGAACGGAGAAGTTACCTGCAACGCCATACCCGCAACCCGCTGAGATAGCTCCGTGTTGCTGACATCACTCAGCATCCTACGCTCAGGGGACGCACAAAGTAGGGCCATCTCTAATGCGGCCCGCTCGCTGTGCTGCAGCAAGTTATAAGCCTCTAATACGACGGCCAGATCCGTCTGCCGTCATCTCCACCTGCGCATGGCCCTCCGCCATCCCACCCGTGTTCCCACGGGCGACATCAACAACCGTCCCCCCAAATTCACCACCAACAAGGGGCGATGAAATGACCTCAACAACATGAGTCGTGCAGGTACCAACATCAACACGTGTCTGAGTGGTCGCCTCCCAAAATGGATGGCGTCGGCCATAAGAACGGGCCTAGTTGGCTGACGAGGCACGTTCCTCTCTTCGTCCCCCATCGCCACCGCCTTGCCCATCACGAGCCTCCTCTTTTTCCTCTCCTCGGGCTCCTCTCCCTCGGAAGGCTCGCCTGCAGGGTGCGGAGACAACGTCGATGGCCTCTCCTCGCTTGCGGCTATTTCCGCAGGCGCTGCTTCTTGCAAAGAGGCTACAATCACCCATCCCCTAACAGATGCGTGAAGTATTTCCTATGCGGCTGGACCGACATCTGGTTGGGAGGAGGTGGGTGCTGTCTCCCTCCTCTTTGGAGCACTTCGACCTGTCAACAACAACGATCTAGCCGACGAGGCTTACGAAGACGATTAACTAAAGTAAATATATATATATATATATATATATATATATATATATAT
>MU773831.1:5491-32989 GCA_026770625.1 Nicotiana glauca
TTGTTGATTTTACTGCATGATTGACTGAAACCTACTTGATGCTATCATGATTTGGGCTGATTGCCATGTTTTGGGTTGCGTGCCAATTATTTGAATCCTTCGGTGATTAATATCATTGTTTTTGCATTACTGTGCATATTTTTTTATCTCGGTCCAAGGTTTAAAATATTGTTTTGCAAACTCAGCCATCTTTCTAAGATTTGAAAATTTAAATGATATTTTACTGACATTTTTAGCTGAGAACTGCTATTTTACTATTGCCCAAGGGGCTTATGTGCATTTTCGGACTGAGTATGGATCAGGCTGCGCACCGCGGCAATGTTATGTGTGCATTCTGGACTGTGCATGGATCGGGCTACACGCCGCAGCGGTGTGATATTGATATTGCTCTTGGGCTGTAGGAGCTCCTCAGGAGTTTGAACCCCCACAGTGAGCGCGGGTACCCAAATGGATCGGGCTGCACGCCGCAGCGGTCATGTGCATTGCATTGCATTGCATTCATGCATTGATTCCTATTTGTACTACGTGGAACAACATTTAGCACTCTCATATCATTGGCATCCATGCTATTTCTTGCACTGAGTACCAGATACCCTGGTATTATTTGTTAATAGAGTGTTGTGCCCGAGTGGCTGATTTGTGTGCGGACTTGCACTACTTGATATCACATTCATATGCTTAACTGTTAATAAGGAAAGAAAGAGATATTTTCAAAAGAGGCTTTAGACTGAGCCGGATATTTTATAAAGGGTTTTCATGGAATTACTGTTTTCTAAAAAGGGTTGTACTGTCTTATATAGCATGATGAAGTGTTCTTATGTGAATTCTTACCGCTCAGTTATTATTTACTCTTATTACCACTGAGTTGGACGTACTCACTTTACTCCCTGCACCTCGTGTGCAGTTGCAGGTACTGTTCACCCGGTAGCGGGTTATTAGCGAACTGAAGGTATACTGTTGTAGCTGAGAAAGGTGGCCACCAGCGTTCGCGGCATCGGACTTCATCTTTTGCTTCTAAATCTTATTTTGTATATAATATTGGCCCTGTAGTGGCGTTCAGTTTTTTTTAGATGCTCGTGACTTGTGACACCCCGGTCGAGTTGAGTTGGGTTGTAGTAGACGATTTTTAATGCCATTAAGTTGTATATTCTATTCATTTATGTTTATTAATTGTTAGAAAGACGATTTGGGTTAGTTGGCTGGCCTTGTCTTCACGAGAGGCGCCATCACGACCGGGTTTGGGAATTGGGTCGTGACACAACCAATCCCAAAACATATTACAGACTTGCTTGAGGCCTCAAACCACATCAAACAACAATAAAATCATGAATCGACCTCCAATCCAAACTTAATGAACTTTAGAATTTCAAACTTCTATTTTCGATATTTAAACCCATCAAATCACGTCCGATTGACCTCAAATTTTGTACACAAGTCATATTCGACATTACAGACCCACTCCAACTTTTAGAATCGGATTTCAACACTGATATCAAAAAGTCCACTTCTGGTCAAGCTTCTCAAAAACCTTCAAATTTCTATCTTTAGCCAAATTGGTCCAAAATGACCTAGGGACTTCCGAATTCACTTCTGATTGCGCTCCCAACTCCAGAATCACCATAAAGAGTTATTCCCAGACTCGGAATCCCAAACGGTCATCGATATCACTGAAATGCACTTCAACCCAATTTATGAAATTTTTTCCAAAAAGCTAACTTCCACAATAGACACCCAAATGCTCCCGGGTCATACAAAACCCGATTCGGGCATACGCCCAAGTCCGAATTCCTCATACAAACCTTCTGGAACCTTCAGATCCCGATTCCGAAAGTCGTTTACTCAAAATTTCAATCCTAGTTAATTCCTTCAACTTTAAGCTTCCGAAATGAGAATTCTCTTTCCAAATCAACTCTGAACTTCCCGAAATTCAATTATGACCACGCGTACAAGTCATAATACCTGAAATAAAGCTGCTCATGGCCTCTGACTGTTGAACGACGTGCTAGAGCTCAAAACGACTGATCGAATCGTTACACTAAATTTAATATGTATAAATGTAATGGTAACTTTTCAGGTGTGTTTGATGTTTTTGGTTCAGAGGAATGTAACTTCCAAGTAAAGTAGGTAGTTGTGAGTTGTGTGACAGTAATAATTACATTTTCTATCATTTCATAGGATTTTGTATCTTATGGATAGTAATTTGGATTTCATATTTTACAGCTTTATAATGAAAGTATACTGGAGTCTATATTGCTTTTGCAAACGACGCGCCATTCACTAAAGTGTACCTCCAATTGCTCCAACATATTATACTGGAGATTTACCAGATGAAAGCGTAATCCTCTATTTTTTTTTACTGGATGAATACAATCCTGATATAATAAATTAGATTTAGTAATTTTATTTCTTTATTATGTGCTACACATAGCTTTGTATTATGACGTAATATCTATTTTGATCACGTCACATAGAATTGATTGTGTTTTATGCATTTAGCACCACATATTATATTATACATTGGCAGTTGTGTCACAATAATAATTACATTCTCAGTCATTTTATAGGATTTTATATTTTATGGATAGTAATTTGGATTTTATATTTTACAGCCTTATACTAGTGAAGTATATTGGAGTCCATATTGCTTTTGCAAATGACGGTCCATTCAATAAAGTGTAAGTC
Organism: Nicotiana glauca; assembly: GCA_026770625.1. Taxonomy (NCBI): domain Eukaryota; kingdom Viridiplantae; phylum Streptophyta; class Magnoliopsida; order Solanales; family Solanaceae; genus Nicotiana; species Nicotiana glauca. Next base: position 8,174 of record MU773831.1, read on the forward strand.
GAATTTCTCATGTATATTCTACTGGAGATTTACCACCTGAAAGCATATCTTCTACTTATTTACTGGAAGTGGACAATCCTGATATAACAAATTAGATTTAGTAATTTATTTTCTTTATTTTGTGCTATACATAGCTTTGTATTATGATGTAATATCAATTTTGATTACATCACATAGAAGTAAATATAACCATTGGGTGCAGTATTTTATGCATTTAGTACCACATATTATATTATACATTGGGAGTTGTGTCACAATAATAATAACATTCTCAGCCATTTCATATGATTCTAGTATATTTTACGGATAGTAATTTAGATATCATATTTTACAGCTTTATACTAATGAAGCATACTGGGGTCCATATTTCTTTTGCAAAGTACGCGCAATTCACTAAAGTGTACCTCGAATTTCTCTTGTATATTCTACTGGAGATTTACCACCTGAAAGAATAATTTTCTATTATTTTTACTGGAAATGTACAATTATGATATAATAAATTAGATTTAGCAATTTATTTTTTTTATTATGTGCTACACATAGCTTTTGCAAACGACACGCCATTCACTAGGTACCTCGAATTTCCAAACAACGCGCCATATATTACCTCGAATTTCAAAATACACAATCGTTAGGGTTTAATCGATTGTTCTTGAGATTTAATTTTTGAAATCTCAAGCTTAATTTTGAACAGTTGATGTTTAATGGGTAGAAAGCACTCTCTCATCAAGCGTAAAAACGTATTCATCTAATCTCAGTGTCATCATATTTTTCTAATTTTGTCATGGATAACGAAAAATATTCTCTTACAATGGCAGAATCTTATATGAAAGATGCTCCAAGTAATCATGCAGTTGGTGTATCATCATCAGCAAGCGGAACAAAAGTTGTTAGTTTAGGACAGACTCGATTACAAAGGGATAAGGCACAAAATACCTCTAGATCATCTTCGAATATCTTTGGGTCAGCTAGTATTAGAATAACGCGTTCTCAAAGTGCTAAGGAATGTGAAATTAGTGGTTCTAAAAGTGTCAAGGAACCAGAAGTTGATGTTTCTCAAAATAATATTAAGCTTACAAAAAAGAGGAGAAGACATTCAAAATCATTTTTGAAGGTAAATTATATTACACCTTATTTGTTTATACACACTTTGTATAATGTATACCCATATTTTATACTTATATATGTGTCTGTATTGTATTGCAGCTTAGTTCAAGTAATAGACCAATACTTGGCAGTAACTTCAATTCCGAGATTGTTAGCAATTTGAAAATAAAATTATCAGCAGCGCAACTTGAACTTTTTAAGTCAACTTGCCTTGGCTATTTGTTAAATTTGCCTAGCATAAAGCTACAAATAACCAAGGAGGTTGAAAAAGAGAAAGCGAATGAAATGGTGTTTGTTGTCAATGGGGTTAAGCTACATTTTGGTTCGCCAGAGTTTGCTTGTGTAAGTGGATTAAATGTACTGGTGATGTACAACTTTGTAGTAAAGCTACGCAAAAGAATAATCCTTCAATTGCAAAGTACTTTATGAATTACCTTTCTGTTTCTAAAGAACACCTTGTCGATTGTTTTCTTACTAAAACATTTGAGTCTGATGAAGATGCTATTAAGATAGCAGTGCTATTTGTTGCAAATTCATTCATCTTTTCTATTAAGAACACCAAATTGGTTGATAGGAAGTACTTGGACTTGGTTGACAAGGGTGATTACAATAGATATACATGGGGAATAGATGTATATGAGGAAACAGTGAGAACAATGTCAGGTATTTTGGATAAGCAGCGACAGTATCATTGGATTTCAAGATTCCCTTATGCTATTCAGATATGGTTCTACAAATGTTTTGAATATTTGCATAGTTCTGTTGCTAGTCGATGTGAAAATATATCTCCAGCAATTCTTCGATGGAGTGTTACACAACAGCTGAAATACGAAGAGTTAAATGATAAGCTATATGGCTTACCTTCTGAGAAGGTAAATTAAATTCTTTTTTGTTTTGTCATGTATTAAGAATTAGTTTTGCTATATATAATTTGTTACTAATATTTAGTAAAATGTATGTTTATGTAGTTGAATTTAAAGAATATGTTTCTTGAGAATGAGATTGCTGATACTGTTGATGAGAAACAAGTTAGTTCAGATGATGATTTTGTTGATCATCCACCTGAGACTTTAAAAAGACAGTGCAAAATGATGATTAATGTTAATTTGAAAAGGAAGCGGATACCTTCTAATGTTTTGGGGAAGAAGGGGAAAGATGATAATAGTTTGAAGAAGCAGGGGAAAGCTGCTAATGAAAAATCATAAATGAAAAGTGTCGGTGCTAATGATTTGGAGAAACAGATGATCGATAATGTTTGTAATAATGCTACAAATGGAAACTTAAAGAAATATACTAATGTTACGACAACAAATAATGACCTTGTTGATTCTACATCTGGAAAAGGAAAACTCAAAAATGAAACTGTAAATGATTTGGAGAAAAAAGTGGTGGAGAATATTCATAACCAACATCAAAGTATAGGTAAAGCCTCTGTTGAGCCACCAACTAAAGATAGTGAGTGGTATGTTCAGTTTAAGATTTTGAAAGATGGCCAAGATGAATTGAAGAAAGAAGTATCATCATTGAAGAAAGAATACAAGGAAGAACTGGTGGTTTTAAAAAATTATCTTGCTGAGAAATTTGTTGAGGTGTTCAATGCAATTAATTCAATAAAGAAGAGTACGTTAGAGGTATATTAGTACTTATTCATTATTTTTTGTGGTTGTTTTATATCTAAATATCATTTTATTTGAACCTTTTGCTACAGCACGACCAAAATGGAAATATCGAAAAAGACGTATAAGGTGATAGTGATCGAAAGCAGGATGCAGTCAATGAAAACATACAAGTTATAGTACAATTTACAATTCTAGATGTCATTTTAGTCTTTTAATTGCACAGGTGAGTCTGTATTATGTTGTTGGATACATTGTGAGATGTATGCATAGTTTAAAATACCATTTTAATATGCCAAGCCAAGTTTATTGATTCCATTACCACTGTTTGCGCGAATACTTATTGGTGCACGTAAATTTAACGTAATTTACTCAACATTCCAACTAGAGCCCCAACGTTAACGTTAAATGAAATTAGACACGAAAGGGCATTGTTGATTTGCTGTGTCTTTTTTCTTTTTTTGATCTTTATAATCTATGATACTTAGTACCCCAATTCTCGTTATCATGTCTCATATTCCATTTCGATCTGTAACTTAAATGTTGACCTACATATTCTCACACTATTTTATACTCTTTTGATTAGTCAAATTACCATAGTTTTAGTATATTTTTAAATTTCAAGTTAAATCTGCCTCCTCTGTAATTATCAAAGATAAAATGGAACAACATAACAAACTACAGTAACTCCCCTATCTTGTATTCGAAAGTTTTGAATAGGAAACGGAATTTAATGAATAGATCTCGACTTAAATAATGATAAGCTCATAAACTTCTTATCAAAACTGTTACTGTTAAAAACTACCATATTTCAAGATCTAATCAAATTGGTGTCCAATTTTAGTTAGAGATCTTTGTGTTCACGCTGGCGGTTCAATAAAGAGGCGATACCGAAGTCTTTTTTTCTACTATAAACCACATGCTTTGCATGTTGTCTCGCCATGTTTTGTACGTTTGAAGGAAGTAAAGTAGGAAGTTAGACATATTATAGTTAAAACAACAACAACAAATCCCGTATTTTTTCACAAGTGAATCTGGGGAAGATACGATGTATGTAGCCTTATCCCTACCTTGAAAGAGCGAAGTTAGACATATTATAGTATTTAAAAATATTCCTCCTCAATAATAGATTATATATATTTGGATAGCGTTTTTAAGTGTTTTGACATTAATTTTATTTTATAAATTACAAAATCTAATCAATCAATTAATATTTTTACGTGCTACTTTTTCTTTGTCAATCTGAAGTTTAACAATTGCTAATTGCGTAAGTTAATTACATTTTTTTTCAATGTCTAATTAAACAGTATCAAATGAACTGCTATTAACGGACAGTATTTTATCCAAATATTTTTCCACTATTGTGTTGTGAGGATGTTTGTTGGTAAGAGAATTGGTGACAGACGCGGTTTTCTATTTGGGCACACTAACCTAACCATGGTTAATTAACTCCGACATCAGGACGCACTATTGTTGGAGCATTTCTGTGCTCGCTTATAAATAACCCTCTCAGCAGATTTTTCGTCCCTTCCATATCCCCTATGCTTCTCAGCCATCGGAAGCGTAGGTCTCTCTCTGTTTCTCACTGCTTCACATTTACATACATAACTTTGTATATTTATTTATAATTAAATTATTTATCACAGTGAGGGAACGGAAGGGAGAGATCATCGGAGGTAAGAGAATCGTGTGTGGCTCTACTTGTTGGTGTTCGACTCATTTCATTGTCATCGAAACGACGTCGTTAGGTACCATTTCTCATTTCTGCTCGCAATGCTTCAGATCTGAGTTTATCCTTGCAATGTTTGACATTTGACTTAAGTTATTTGTTAGTAGATGATAATATTAGGGTTTTAATCGGCTCATTTTTGTTGATTATTTGGTCTAAAGTTTTCTGCTTGTGAAGCTGTTGTTTTCCGTTGTTTGATTCCTTAATGCTCGTAAGTTTAGCAAGTTTATGTGCGATTTTAGGTTCTCATGACTGTTTGTTTTGTTATTGGTTTTGAATTTGCTTTGTTTTCAATCAGTTTAAAAGCTTTTGAACTAGTGTCACTCGGGTGAACATGCATGCATGTGTGCTGGTTTTTGATGTTAAGGAGCTTGGTCCCAATTTATCTCGTTGTGTTATACTTCTCCGTTCATTTTTACTTGTCCATTATAGAGTTTGCACACCCCTTAAGAAATAAGTAATAAATGAAGTGCATAATTTACTATGATGCCCATATTAATTGATGCATTTTTTAATGAATTTGAGAAGATGATTTGAAATGAGTAATTAATATTTTGAGTATAATTGGAAAAAAGAAATTGTCTTTTCTTGATACGCTAAAAGTAACAAGTAAAAGTGATTATTTTTTATAGAATATTGGACAAGTAAAAGTGGACGGACGGAGAATAGGGGTTGCTCCGATGGTAAGCAACGTGCACTTCCAACCAAGAGGTTGTGAGTTCGAGTCTCTCCAAGAGCAAGGTGGGAAGAGGTTGTGAGTTCGAGTCTCCCCAAGAGCAAGGTGGGAAGTTCTTGGAGGGAAGGATGCTGAGTTTCTATTTGGAAACAGCCTCTCTACCCCAGGTTAGGTGTAAGGTCTGCATACACACTACGCTCCCCAGACCCCACTAAGTGGGATTATATTGGGTTGTTATTGTTGTTGCATTTATTTCCATAGCTGTTTGAGATTCCTGTTCTCTGCAAAGCCATTCAGTTTTTTCTATATTTGTACTCGAAGTGCTCTTTGATTGCTTATAAGGGTGGGATAGCCTATCGGTAAGGGCCCTTCATCTCCAACCATATATTTGGGGTCCAAGTCACCAAGGGGCAGTGGGAAAGGGTCACATTTGGGTGTCTGGGTGGCTCGGGATTTTAGGTTGGGGAGGGGATTACCACACAAAAAGCTATCCGACATTGTGCAAGGTGCACATTTGGATGTGTTTCTTTGTTTCTGTTGAGACCGTGTGTACTACTCTTGAAGTAACATACTACTCTTCAAGTATGAAGTAACGTGTTCTCTTCTGTTGTGTAGTTCGCTTTCTATCTCTCTTTTGGGCAGCCTGTATTTTGATGTTTTGACATTATAACATTATTAGTGCTTTCTTCTAGCACTGTGTCAATTCTTCAAGGTCATGAATATAATGCATGAAAAAAGTGACTCATGGGGTCCTTTTCCAGTATATGATTTTTTCGTTTTACTCTAATTCTCATTTCATGCTTTTAAGATGTCGTGTGATTTTCTGGTGCCAGAGGTAATTCGAGATTGAAGCTTGATATGACTGCTACTGCAACTGCATCTTCTGCTGGTCCGCGTTACGCACCAGAGGACCCCACCCTCCCAAAACCTTGGAAAGGCCTGGTTGACGGCAAGACTGGATATCTATATTTTTGGAATCCAGAGACCAATGTTACCCAATATGAGAGGCCTGTTGCTCCTTCCCATGGGGGTACTGCTCCACAACATAAATCATCGGTATCTGTAAGTTCATCAGTTCAAAGGCCTTCTCAAGGTCAACGTCCTGACAGTGATGATGACAATGAATACAACAGAGGTAGCAATGGTGGCTTGAGCAAGCTTTCTTCTGGTGAGGGTATTCAGGTATCTGGTTCTAATTAATGTGTGAATTCATTTTCATCTCTCTCTCTCTCTCTCCCCAACTTTGGTGACTTATAGCGACACACAACAGTGAAATCAGCAAACATTTGTGTTGAATAGTGTCTTGGATATTCCATTGTGATTTTTCAGAATCACTATTCAGATTGATGACCCATGTTCTCTCTGGTAGTTTTCAAGGCAAATTAGAACTTGCAAGAATATTCTTGTTTTCGGCCTCAGTAGATTTCTGCTTCTGGTCTCTGCAGATCCTTTCTTTTCCCTCAAACAGTTTCCTAAACTGTCTTCCATGTTTTGCTTACAATAGTTTTTTCTCATCATTTTATAGACTGCAAAAGGAAGTGAACTTTCCCGCGATGAACCATCTGTACCTAAAAGCTATAGTGCTCCAGCTGCTGCAAGTAACATATCTCCAGACGCTTATCGGCGTCAGCATGAAATTTCTGTTACAGTAAGCATCTGTACCTTTTCAATTATGTAAAAACCATTCCTCTATTAGTCATTTAACTTCAACTTTGGAAACTGGAGGCCCTGTTGGCCGTTGGTTTAACATTTGGCAATACTTGGGAATTAAATGAGGTAGTTCCATAAATATTCATAAACAATTGAGGCAGTTTCATGGAAAGATAGTAAGAAATTTGATTTTCGACACTTGAGGATCTTAAGGAACTTGTAGATAATACTAATGAAGTTGGTATCAATTTAATTAATTGCATATGTTTATCTCTATCATGTTTAATGGACGAGGAAACTCGTATTTTTGTTGGCCAGTTGCCCCTATAATGTCTATGACCTATGGGTACCGCATGAAATTATGTTGATGCTAATAACAATATCTTGTAGAGATTTTCTGAGAAACCACTGCAACTTGCAATGTAATAACAAAATAAAGAGCAGTTATCTCTTTGGTGACAACAGTGAGGAACTTTTTTGTAGTCTAAGGTAATTCTTAACTTAATTTATTTAAACAAGAAATGCAACTCAGTTTGGCCTTCTGTTATCTCTATTCAAAGATCTGTTCTCTTTGGTATGTGATAATCATTGCCAATACAGATAGATTTGGCTCGTAAATTTATACTTCTTTATATGTGCACACAGATCATAGCACTGAGTGTGGCTTCTCGTACGTGAAACTGATGATAACTTCATTACATTACTCATGTTGCTCATTGAAAACCTGAATATTCATCGTTTATCATCTTTCTAGAATCCATCATTCCATGCAAACTAGGCCCAAAAGGGAATGTCAGTCATACTTATGTCTTATTTTGTGTTCCATTTTTCCAGGGAGGTGATGTGCCCCCACCTTTTACATCATTTGAAGCGACTGGGTTTCCTTCGGAGCTTTTGAGGGAGGTATAAATGTAGTCCATTTGTTTGTTTTAATCTCTTTCGGGAACATCTCTAGTGCAGAGATTACTCTAAGGATCAAGTGTTCTTCTGTTAACTTCAATGGCTGCTGGAGATCCATTGCAGTACTCATCCAATTTTTCCTTCTGTACTTTGACGCAGGTGCGATATTTGCTCCAGGGAGGAGCTAAATGTCGTACGCTGTGCGGCCCTCTATTTGGTCTTCCATGTATTTGGAGTTGCCCTCATTTGGTGGACCAAATTGTGAAGGGCTTTCTGAACCATCCTCGTTCGTGGCTGGGAGCCTGGGACTGCTTATGGGTTGTGTTTCAGTCTGCCACGTGGTTTGAACTGAAGAAGAGGCGTCCTCCTGCTCTTGTTTGCATATGCAAGCGTTGGCTGCCTGCGTAAGGGGGATATGCTTCTTCTTGTGTTGGCCACTTCAAAAAATCCTAGAAGTAATCTAGGAGTGACTCCCGAGCTTGTACAACTGTTGACAGGTTTTCCAACTTTTACATTTACAGATACATCAAGCTGGGTTTCCTGCTCCTTCCCCGATACAGGCACAGTCTTGGCCCATTGCACTTCAGGGCCGCGACATAGTAGCTGTTGCAAAGACTGGATCTGGGAAAACTTTGGGTTTCTTGCTTCCTGGCTTTATTCATCTAAAACGACGTCGTAATAATCCTCAATCAGGCCCTACTATTTTGGTTCTCTCGCCTACAAGAGAGTTAGCTACACAGATACAAGACGAAGCTGTGAAGTTTGGTAGATCGTCAAAGATATCTTGCACGGTATGAATTGTTATTTGACTGGGTTTGACCTAAAAGTTTGATACTAGTAGTAGATTGTTCTTTTGATTTCAAAGTACTGATGCTTGGGCTAACTAATGTATTAATATTTTCTAATCAGAAGGCAACTAGCACTGTCACGTTTTTTGCTATACTCAACTCTACTATATTTTTCAGTAAATATGATTCTAATCTTTTTAAATGGTTGTTTGGTCAAAAGTGCACCTATTGGTTAATCATTGCGTTTCTCGGGTTGCTTAGTACTCTGCAATATCCTTAAATGGGTATATGACTTTTTTTCCGGGTCAAACATGAGTTTTGTTTTGTGTAAATAGCCATGCATCACAGTAGCGTTGTGCATTACGAAAAGGTTAAGCCCCATATACCAAATGATTTTATAAATTTTACAGTAGTATATTCTTCTGCACCTGCCCATAGAAGAATTAACAAATATTGACATGCTAATGTGTGGGACAGATGAACCAAGTGAGTCTGTGTTAGACATTTCTTGAAATTGACACTACAGTATGGTTTTTGGTTTGTGTCTATACTGATCGCCCCAAAAGGCCCTCAGCTTTGACATATTTTTGAAAATTGACAATGCTTTATGGTTTTTGGTTAGTGTCTATATGGAGGCGCCCCAAAAGGCCCTCAGCTACGAGATCTGGATAGGGGAGTAGATATTGTTGTCGCTACCCCTGGTCGTTTGAATGATATTTTGGAGATGAGAAGAATTAGGCTGGATCAAATTTCTTACTTGGTGTTAGATGAAGCGGATCGTATGCTGGATATGGGATTTGAACCTCAGATAAGGAAGATTGTGAAAGAGGTGCCGACACGACGGCAGACACTGATGTTCACAGCGACATGGCCAAAGGAGGTCCGTAAAATTGCAGCTGATCTATTGGTTAATCCAGTTCAGGTTAACATTGGGAATGTTGATGAGCTTGTGGCAAACAAGTCTATAACACAGGTGCATTTCTGTTTTCTTTTCTTGGACATTGCTCATTAGATATGTCTAAAGATTCTTCCTCTCTCCTAAACTGGGTTAAGAGGACTGAGGTGTCATGGTAGAATGACTCCCCTATTTCCCGGAGCCCCGAGGAGGGAGAACCTGTACTGGACTTAGTGAGGTTACATTATATTGAATTAATTGTCACGTGCAGTACGTTGAAGTCTTGTCATATATGGAGAAACAAAGGCGGCTAGATCAGATATTGAGATCCCAAGAACCAGGATCAAAAATCATTATCTTCTGTGCAACAAAGAAAATGTGTGACCAACTTGCTCGCAATCTTACACGCCCATTTGGAGCTGCTGCAATTCATGGTGATAAATCTCAGGGTGAGAGAGATCATGTATTGAGCCAGTTCCGCACGGGTAGATCCCCCGTTCTTGTCGCCACAGATGTTGCTGCCCGGGGCTTGGATGTCAAAGATATCAGGTTGTTGGATTTAAGAATTTTGTAGTATGCTTGACCATTTACGGGTCTGAATGGAAGAATATTATCTACTTTCACTTTCTTAAGGAGTGTGCCTTCAGATTGATATCGTCTTAATATACTCTTTCCATGTTATTTCCCCTTAGTTGATGAGAACCGAACAGTTGTGTGGGGCGTGTGCTTTGTTTTGGGAGTTGTTAGGCGACTTTGAGAGAGCATAGGCCAAAGCTGCAAATTTTTACCTTTCTGGTAACCTAAATCACAGGTGAATGTGTGATGTCATGATTTAGTTGGCAAAAGTAGACTGATGAGTAAAGTTTACGTTGTATCTTGTCCTAGAAATTACATTGTGAGGTTTTTGTTTGCTTCCAGGATGCTCTAGCTGTTCTGTTAGGTAGATAAGATATACTCCGGCATGGTGTAACATCGTCATGGGATTATATGGTTTTATATTTGAAATATTATGCATCCATATAATTTTCTTTAACAAGTATTTTTCTTCTTTTAATGGGTGGGGGTGGGGAGATATGTCTTTTGTGTATGTTAATACTCGATGAAACATTTGTGGCAGGGTGGTGATCAACTTTGACTTTCCTACTGGAGTAGAGGATTATGTTCACAGAATAGGAAGAACTGGTCGGGCTGGTGCGACTGGTGAGGCCTACACTTTTTTTTGTGACCAGGACGCTAAGCATGCTTCAGATCTTATTAAAATTTTAGAAGGAGCAAATCAGCAAGTGCCAACTGAACTGCGTGACATGGCTTCTCGAGGTGGTGGTATGGGAGGGGCTAGGCGTCAATGGAGTTCTGGCCCAGGCGGACGTGAAGGAGGACGTGGGGGACGTTCTGATTCCGGCTATGGTGGACGAGATGGAGGAAGGGGTGGTTGGGGAGCCCCATCATCAGAAAGAAGTGGACGTGGTTATGACTCGGATTCACGTGACAGGTCCTTTGCTCTGTATTTAATTATATATGGATTTCTTTTTTCCTCTTTTGCCCCATGGTTCTGACTAGTTTGTTGTGATTTAGTGATAGATATGGTAATGGCTCGCGTGATACCGATGCTCCACCGAGCTTCCACGCTCGTAGCTTCCATGAAACAATGATGCAGGCTTCACAGAGACGTGGTCGAAGTCGGAGCAGAAGCCCGAATAAAGGTTCAGGATGGGGTGATACAAAAAGCAGGGAACGCAGTCGTAGCCGTAGTGCTGAAAGATTTGATCAGGCTCCTCCTCGTCAAGCCCCAGTGGGACGCAGTTTTCATGAAAGCATGATGATGGGGCGCAGTGGATCACCCCGAGTGGCCTCAAAGCACCGATCACCCTCTTACTCTGATAATCGATCTCCATCAGCTGGTGATTGCCAAAAGGGCTGGGAAAAAGAAAAATCTCCACCTAGATGGCAAGGTGATGGGAGATTTGGCAATGGACCTCGTGCTTACAATGGGGAGGAGGAAGAAGGTATGATTCCTGAAGACGTTGAAACGAGGGCCTAACTTGGCATGTCTTATATTCTGTGTTAATTTTGATGTGTGTAGCTACCCCGTAGGATTTGCATGAAGAAAAAGAACCCTTTTTGCTTTGGTTTAACTATCACCAGTACTGCATTTTTTGGTAAACAATGTTCTCAGATAGAAAAGCTCTTAGCGTATTGAAAGTAGATAGCTGAAGGTGGGAAGTTTTTGACTGATGTAAATGTAAACAGTGACATCAAGCTTGGTTTAATGGTACTATAGCAATCATACATTGCTAAGAAAAGTCCACTTTGAAGTGTTTGCGTTGATTCTCTTGAATCCTAACTGTTCATTGGGTCTTTAGCTAGCATGAGCTAATTTCAGTACTTCATGCATTACTTCGAAAGCCATGAGCAAAATTTGGCTTATTTCTTTTTATTTTTAAGTTAAAAAGGAGGTGTAGGATGAACACTTTATTACACTCGCATTATTTTACTAGACACAAATTGGAGGAATGCCAAGCGAGAGGTATCTTCGTCTCTGAATTGGTAATTAGTACTTTTGTAACAAATTTTTCGGAATGAGTTGAATGTAATAAGCGACTGCATATCTTATTAAGCGACATTGCATGGTTCCTAGATTGTGCAAATTCTATTAATTCAGTGATTATGTCAAGACCGTTGAATGCACAATGCAACCATATCGATTTCAAGGTTATATTTCCTTTCAAAGTGTGAGCTGAGGGTCTTTCGGAAACAACCTCCTTACTCTCCGGGTAGGGGTTAAGATTTGCGTACACTCCATGGGAAGACCCCACTTGTGGTAACTCAGAGGGTCTTTCGGAAACAACATCCGGGTAGGGGTTATGGTTTGCGTACACTATATCCTCCCCGGACCCCACATGTGGGAACTGTTCCCACGGGTTGTTGTATTTCAATAGTATTTCCTTTCAAAGTGTGTCAAAATAGGCTGAAATTCTAGGTCGTTGAACAACCGAGAAAACTGTAAAAAGTGATAATAGAAAGTCATACCATATAAAATATATGGTGTGTGGTAAAGTTGATCCTAGTGTATCTAACCAGAAATAGTTTTATATATCCTTCCATCCCTTGTGTTAAGACTTAAGAGTCAAATTGTAGTTTTGGGGAAGAGCTTCATTAGAGACCTTTGACTTTTTAATGATGGAGAAGGCACATAAAAAGTGTGAGTATTGGTTTTCAGAATTAGACCTCGGTATTGCTGTGGAATTCAAAGGGGCATGAGAAAAGGACTGCATTAACAATAATCAAAGGTATAAAAAGATTGAAATGAATATATCCTAATGAGAGTTTTTCCTATTCTTTACAGAGTTGCAAATTCAGACTTGATACTTTTCTTCACTTGTCATGCAACTTTTGGCTTGGGCTGTAATCTCTTTGCTCTTGAATATAGAAAGACTCCAGCTAGAGCTAGAGCAGTCCCTGAAAATATTGAATAATTCACAAATCACTTGCTGGTCAACTAATAAATTCACTCTACCAACAAACAGAAAATAATGAAGAAAGTGAAGTAGTGCCCGAAAAAAGAGTGCATTAACTAGAGAAACAAAATTTACCAAGAGAGTTAATTGGGTAGACAGGTGTTTGGAAAAAGATGACTGAGGATACAATGACCACCACTCTCTTCACACAATTGCCAACTGCATGTGTCACTGGTGATATCATTTGTAGTATCATGTATGAAACCTTCCAAAAACAAAAAGCAATAAAGTCAAAAATATATTAAGGATATACTCGGGTGAAGCCAGAAATTCTAGCAAGGGAATTCAAAAATAGCACCACACATGGGATTGGAAACTGCGACCTGGAGCAATTTATGAACTACCTTCACCACTATGCATTAGAAACTTCTCTTATGTTAAGGGGATTCAATAACTTATTTATCCACAAAAACATTTGTTTTAACTCTATTTACACAGTAAAATTTAGGCCCCAAATACGGGCAATGAGATTTAGATAATGGCTAAACAGGTAGATTATAATGTAAAATTACAGGAAGCTAACCTGTTGGTAACTGTGAAGGCAGAATCCAGCTAAAACAAGTCTCACACATAGTTCTCTGACATTTAAACCCTGGCTTGCCTAAATTGACGCAGAAGATGAACGTCACATTGTAAAAAAACAAGTAGAAAATAGAAAACACTTCAAAGATGGAATATTACTTACAGCAAATTGTAGATAGGATGGAGTAAACTTGATCCCTTCCATCAAAATGGCAACAGGAACCAAAAGGATGAATGAAATGATTGTAATGATAGAGAACAAGTTGATATTGTCCAACGCCTCCTATTTGACAATCCTTGCTGGTTATGAATTTCACAAGACAAAATAATGCAATTCGTTTGTTTTTACTAAGGTAGGGAGTCTTGGCGTAACCGATAAAGTTTATGCCATGTAACTAGGAGGCCATGGGTTCAAGTCGTGGAAACAGCCTCGTGCAGAAATGTAGGTTAAGGCGGCGTACAATAGATACTTATGGTCCGGCACTTCCCCAGACGGGTAAAGTTCATGCCATGAGACCAGAAGGTCACATGTTCAAGTTGTGGAAACAGCCTCTTGCAGAAATGCAGGGTAAGGCTGCATACAATAAACCCTTACCTCGGACCTCGCGGATAGTGAGAGCTTAGTGCACCGGGCTACCTTTTTTTTTGTTTTTACTAAGACTATGAGGTTTGTATCTGAATACATATCTAAATTTTTAAGATGTTGTCTCTGAATCTAAACTCTGAATATTATTTCTCATGAATGCAAGTGTCTTTACCTCTTCTTTAACCATGAATTTTTTGCTAAATACATTACGTGATTGGTTAGTCAAATTGGAAGCCATTGCACTGCCAAAGCCTATCCTGTTTCAAAGAGAGTTCAAATCAATGTATAACTTTGATATTCAAGATAAAATATACATATTATTTGATTAGTAGGGAGTGGCATACCAATTAAAAGAGGCTTCAGTCATTGATGCTAATGCTACTCCACCAACAATGGGAATCAGGGAAGATACAATCCAAAGAGATGGCCTCTGTATGTTAAAGATAATCAACAATAAATTGATATTTATCTTGTATTGTTTTCAAGCCATATTTGCTTGCTGTATATATACATAATATTTTTCAATAAATTTATTGTTTGCACACATAAAGAGAATTTTACAAAACATTGTCAAATGACACCCTATAAGCTTGTTTGGATGGTTGTTACATGTGTTGGGAATAAACCCCCACAGAAATAATATTCACGGTAATAAAAACGGAATAATAATGTAGCACCGAGATACGATGATTAACAAGAATAAAAGAGTAACAATAATACCAAGATTTTTTACATGGAAAACCCTTCTGAATAAGGGAAAAAAACCACGACCCAGAGAGGAACAACTGATATCACTATAGTAAGGAATTTACACTTTGTAGGCCCGAGTAAAATACTACAACGACCAGTACAATACTCAAAAGAAATAACCCTCTTTGATATTTCACCTCACTACAATATCGTTCACACTCTCTATTTTCTTCACAGACTATTTTCTTATACCCTATCTGTGATAACTCACTCTTTCTTTCTAGCTCTCAGATATATTTTCCTCTGAGATTGGTTGTTAAAAATGAGAGCCGAAGCTCTCATTTTATAGGCAAAATATGCCTACCAACCTTGACCTTTCAACTTCTGCAACCTGTCATTTTTGACAGAAAAATGAGAAACGTGGGCTGCCTGCTTCTGCCAACTTTGAAAATGAAGAAGAAAGGAAGAAAACAACTTCCTTAAAATATGGGCTGGACCCCACAACATGATGTATTGTATCGTAATGTAATTTTAAATACAATCTTTATTTTGATTGTTACTTAAATTGTATTGTATTGTATCGTTAAATCCGTCGTTCCGCAAAGTGTCACTTTATGGAACGACCGATTTGGTGTGGCCGCGTCATTACCTTTTTTTTTAATCTCATCTTGCCCTTCCTTACAACAACAACAACCCAGTATAATCCCACTTAGTGGGGTCTGGGGAGGGTAGTGTGTACGCAGACCTTACCCCTACCCTGGGGTAGAGAGGCTGTTTCCAAATAGACCCTCGGCATCCTTCCCTCCAAGAACTTCCCACCTTGCTCTTGGGGAGACTCGAACTCACAACCTCTTGGTTGGAAGTGGAGGTTGCTTACCATCAGAGCAACCCATCTTGTCTCCATCTTGCCCTTCCTTATTATTAAATAATCCTATTTTATCTGTTACCCTACCTTTAGTATAGTAATTCTACCTTGTACATTACTTCTTTAAAATATTGTACAAGTTTTTTCTTCATATTGTTGTTGCATAACATCAGGAAACGATAACAAACAATACAATTATATATCAAAACGATACAGTACAATACAATACAATACAATATTCTATGTTACGGTATGAAACGACATGTAACAGCCATCAAAACAAATTGGTGCCACTGTTCGGAGAAAATATCTGAAGATGAACAGAAAAATAAAATAGGGAAGAAATATGGTTGCAAAAGTTTTATACCTCTGCAAGAAACAGGGCCGAAAGAAGTACTGTAAAAAATGGTTCCATTGCTTTGATTGTATGAGTGAAGGAAACTGCTACTCTCCCAAGACTGATGTTCGTTAAAAGATTTCCCACCGTGTGAACTGCAGCTAGTAAAAATATTGCTTTAAACTGAAAATTCAAACAAAAAAAATAAAGTTAGTGGTGCTAAAAAAATCATCATGAAAGAAAAAGAATCATATTGACTTAGAGTGTGTTTTGTACTAGGGAAGTCATTATTTGTGAAAAATGTTTTTCAATATTTAGTTGGTAAATAGAAAATATTTTTTCAGATCATGGAATGTAGCAGACATTGTTTTTGCTAACTCAAATGGAGTGATATATTTTTGAATGCTAAATAGTATTAATAATAATATTATCAAATTGTTTGTAGGAATAAATAATACTTATGAAGTTACAAATTTGGATAATTGTTACAAAAATGACTTTTGTCCATGAGCAAAAGAAGTCATTTTCTTCCTTTCGATAAAAATAATTAACTTGAAAAAGATTAACCAAACATAAAAATAAAATAAAAAAGTAGTCGGTGCATTAAGCTCCCACTATGCTCCGGGTCCAGGAAAGGGCTGAACCACGAGGGTCTATCGTACGCAGCTTTATATTGCATTTCTGCAAGAGTTTGTTTTCACGACTCGAACCGGTAACCTCCTGGTCACATGGCAGCAACTTTACCAATTACGCCAAAGGCAATCCGATGCATTAAGCTCCAACTATGCGCACGGCCGGACCACAAAGGTCTATCGTACGTCACCTTAACCTACATTTGTGAAGAAGCTATTTTCACGGTTCGAACCCGTAAACTCCTGGTCACATGGCAACAACTTTATCCATTGCGCCAAGACTCCATTCATTAACCAAACATAAGAAAATGATTTTTTTTTTTTGAAAAATTAACTTTAATCCTATCAAATACACCCAACATAAAAAGGAAGACAAAGAGGAGGAGAAAGAATAACTTGAGATTTACTGATCTTGGGTGTAGGGTGGAGACGAAATCCCCACATAAATAGTATCAGCATTGTTCCACAGCCAAATTGAAATGCCGTAACAGTTGCCGGAAATGGAAAAACCTTGAGAACTTGTTTATTGTAAATATTGTAATATATATTCAAAAGGTACCACGTTCCAAACATAGCGCCCAGTTGCAGAGTTTGGGCCAATTCACGAGGCTTTGCTCCCTCAGATCCTTCAGCATTTTCTGTCACAGCCCTAACTTTGAGCAGAGCCAATCGATACGTGTTTCTATTGAAGCTTGAAAACGAAGGCGAAGAAATGAGAGTACTAGTTTTGTGAATTGAGCAATTAATTGGCCTGTGAAAAGCAAAATGCTGAAAATGCGCATTTAATTTACAGGTAAAGATTTGATTTGGAGGTTTCTGAGGCTTTAGAAATGGTGTAGAAGGAGACATGTAAAATGTAGAGATTTCCATTTTTTCCAGAATCTGTGATTTCAAGCCAAGCTTAGGAGCTTAGTGAAAGTTAAGTTTCATAACAACATTAATGGTCTACATTCATTCTTTGGCATGGCAAAGACCAACGACGTCGTTGAGTTATATATGTAGCCCGCTGAAATTAAATGGCTGCGACGCGTAATTTGGCGGGACCATATGGAGTATTTATCATCATTTCTATTTTGAATCCTTTAAAGGCTAGTCTTGGCATTGTATCGGCCAAAATCTGACCACATGACCACGACAGCAACGACCCCGTCCTAATCATCTCTCGAAAATAGTCGACAAACTCAACTCCGACTCGTTATTATTATTTCTGACACAAGCAACGAGGCCATAGCCCTTCCACGACGAAGGAACACCTCCTCGATGTAGCCACGATGAATCATGATAAGCTCATGAAGTTTTCGACTATAAATACAAGGTAAAAGAGCTGAAAGAGGGGGGGTGAGCCTTCTTCGCCATTAACAAACCGAAAAAGGGATTGCAAAACTCTATGAATAAAAACTTGAACCTACGCCAAGGGAAGATCCTTTTTTTTCAACCACCAATGAAGGGAGCAACATGATTGTAATTCCCTGAACCTCTCCAAGGAGAGCCAGGATAAATTTCTATAATCAATAAAGCTCCTCAAATATTATTTCTGTCCGATATTTCTTTGTTTTGTTTCCGCCTTCCGATTCAGTATTAATTATGTTTGGCTATGATTTACCCCTTCATTTTTTTTTTTTGATTAATTTGCTTAAAAAGTGTTTGATAACTTTTGAGTCAAACAATTTGGCGTCGTCTATGGGGATTTCCTAGTGAAAGTACATAGTTTCTTCCTCGATCGAAGCCAAAGAAACACCCAAAAAAAGAAGAGAAAAAACAACCCAACTCAAACCAGAGTCAAAGGCAGCGCATCGAGCAAGGAAGAATCGAATGCGTCAACGAGAGTTAAAATCCTTTTCCCCACCAATCTCGAGCAGCCCGAATGAGGAGAGCCCCCTAATCGCGGGGTAGAAATGTGGAGTATTCCCCGCCTCACTCATCGTATTGTATCGGGCCGGAAGCCGGTGCAAAAAGATTTCGAACTAGGAATCAAAAATCGCCTCAAAGCAACCCGTATGCCACGGTCAAACAAACAACCATAACACGTACGAAACAAGACCACAGGCCAAAACGAAGTCGACACATAACACCCGCGGCGTTGAACCATCGATGTAAACGACAGAACAAGGCTAAGTGCCTTCTTCATCAAAGTCGACAGTTCGACCCCGTTCGAACCAAATCAAAGGCTAAGCGCCTTCTCCATCAAAGTATGACAGTTCGACCTCGTTCGAACCAAGTCAAAGGCTAAGTGCCTTCTCCATCAAAATATGACAGTTCGACCCCGTTCGAACCAAGTCAAAGGCTGAGCGCCTTCAGCATCAAAATTGACAGAGACTAAGGCTAAGTGCCTTCTCCAACGAAGTTGACAGTCCGACCTCGCTCGAACTGGGACAAAGACTAAGTGCCTTCGCCATCAAAGTTGAACCTCACTCGAACTGGGACTAAGGCTAAGTGCCTTCTCCATCAAAATGTGACAGTTCAACCTCGTTCGAACCAAGTCAAAGGCTAAGCGCCTTCGCCATCAAAGTCGACAGTTCGACCTTGCTCGAACTGGGACAAAGGCTGAGTGCCTTCTCCATCAAAATATGACAGTTCGACCTCGTTCGAACCAAGTCAAAGGCTAAGCACCTTCGCCATCAAAGTCGACAGTTCGACCTCGCTCGAACTGGGACAAAGGCTGAGTGCCTTCTCTATCAAAATGTGACAGTTCAACCTCATTTGAACCAAGTCAAAGGCTAAGGGCCATCGCCATCAAACTAGACAGTTCGACCTCGCTTGAACTGGGACAAAGGCTGAGTGCCTTCACCATCAAAGTTGACAGTTTGACCTCACTCGAACTGGGACTAAAGCTAAGTGCCTTCTCCATCAAAATGTGATAGTTCGACCTTGCTCGAACTGGGAAAAGGCTGAGTGCCTTCGCCATCAAAGTTGACAGTTCGACCTCGCTCGAACTGGGACTAAAGCTAAGTGCCTTCTCCATCAAAATGTGACAGTTCGACCTCGTTCGAACCAAGTCAAAGGCTGAGCGCCTTCGGCATCAAAATTGATAGTTCAACCTCGCTCGAATTGAGACTAGACTAAGGCTAAGTGCCTTCTCCATCGAAGTTGACAGTTCAACCTTGCTCGAACTAAGACCCAGGCTGTGCCTTCGTCTTTAGTTCGACAAATTCGGTCTCGCTTATAAATAAACAGAACCAAAATGCAAGACAAGTGGTGAGAAAGAGTTCTTTATGTACAGAGTCAGAAATGCGGGCTATTGCCGCTTACATCTAGTCCAGACCAAAAGTAAATAAAAAAAAGTGGAGGGGGGAGAGAGAAGAAGAAAGAGACAACAAGGAACAAACAAATGCCAACAGGCATACGAAATATAAAAAAAAGAGCAAACACAACAAAAAACAACGAAGCACCATCTTTCCCTCACTCGGCGCCGTTACTACCGTTGTTGTCATCATCCCCATAAGGCCCATCTTCGCCACCACTCGCACCACCATCAGCTTTGGGTGTTGCCACATCATAACAACAGTTGGCACGAGCCTCACGAGCCTTCTGGCGCTCCTCCTCGAAAGCCACTTCAGTCACGGTGCCCGTTTCCTACAAGTTCTTGAAGATGTCACGCTGAGCTTCAGCGTAGACCCACAATTCAGGAGCCTGGTGGGGAACAACAGCATGTGACGGTCCAGCTCGGTCCCTCAAATTTTTGTTCTCCTCCTCCAAGGCCGCAACCCAATCCGACAAAACTTGGGCCTCCTGATCAAAGATATTAATCTGCTCCTCGAGCCTCTCCTCCCTAAGGGCCGCAGTAGCCCTCTCTGATTCTTGCTCAGATTCGTGCACACGAATTGCCTCCATCAATGCCACTGCCTTTGTAGAAGCGTCCCTCTCCATGCACTTTAAATTAGCAGCCTTGCTCTCCAGTGCAGTCAGCTTCCCTCTCCATTCAACGGTCATCTCCGCCGCTCTGGCCTGGCTCTGCTCCAGCTCCAACTGCATCTCACTCAACCTGCACTGCAGGTGCTCGCATTCCGCAGCAACCCCCTTTCCCACCTCGAGCTCTTCATCCTTTAGGCGGATTTGCTCTTCAAGCTTGCTCTTGCTGTTGAGCGCCTACATCAGCTCTTGGTCCCGCTTCTCTAACTCCTCACCCAAAGCCCGGTTACGAGGATCGGTCCTCAATCGTTTGTGCAACTCATGACACTTGTCGCGATAGCGGCGATATTTTTCCAGCATCTGCAGGAAGATCCTTGAGCGAATGTTGGCCCTGCGAATGCTCTCCACTCCAGCAAGTAAGTCTGCAAAACAAAAGAGCAGTTAAACTAAAGCTCATGTTAAGACGGGGGAGATGTTGATACCCAATTTTCCCCTAAGTATTTCTTATACCTAAATATTTTTAAAATAGCATATTAGTTCATATATAAGCACATCCAAGAGTTTTGACATTTTTTGACGATTTTTTAAAATAAATTTATTGCCTATTTTACACAACAAAATCCAATAATTATTTCCAAAATTATTATCTTGGTGAATAATTCATTGTATTTTCACATTTACACCTAAATATAATTAAAGTAATTTTCACATATTTTTTACAAATTTGTTTGGTATTTTAAAGCTAAATTTCATATAATTGCAATTATAGCCTATCTTGTAATTTATGACATTTTTACGTTTATAAAATTAATCCTAGCATTTTTTAATTAATATTTATATAATACTTATTTACCCAGTATATTTAATTTTTTTTTAAATCAGTATTACTATGTGTATAAAATTAAAAGGGGAAAATTGGCTATTTATGATTTAGCCTCTATTGCATTTCAATTATAGCCAATTTGGTACTCCATTTCATCCCCAATTTAAAACCCAATTACCCAGCCCAATTAACACGCCTACCCAACCCATACCCTTTCCTATCATACCCAAACTCATTCCCCATTTAACCCGTTTAATCCCAGCCGTTGCTCCTTTAGATCAACGGCTCCCCTCTTCCCTTTCCTTTTTTTTTAATTCAAATGACCCTAAAACCCTAACTCATTTTTCTCAACCGCCACCTCTGAATCCTCTCCTCTCTCAACTCCATCTCAACTTACCTCAAACCCTAGCCGCCGCCTCTCATCGAAGCCCTAATCTATGGCTTCTCAGGCTCATCGGAGTCCAATACTAGCCTCTCATGGCTTCTGCGTGCTCGCTTCTAAAGGTCCAATGACCAGATCTTGAAGGGTTCCGACCAAGCCTTTGTTCGATGACTGTTCTCCGGTTGTCGTCAACCTTTGTCCGGCCAGTCATGGCTATTCGAGTTTGATCTTCGACTTCTATGCTCAGATAGATGGTTTCCAAAGCCTATCTCATCACCTGGATTTCTTATGAAACCCTAGATCTAAGGTTCCTTCGATTTATTCTTAGATCTACCCCAGATCTATGTGTGTTTGAACTTTCTGATCATGTTTCTCGAGGTTTCCCCAATTTTTTGCTTTCAAAACTCTTTGTTCTTTTAACTCTGGTTTTATGTTAAGATATTTCGAATCTCTCTTCTTTGATTATCGACATGTTTTACTGTATTTTTTGTTTGTGTTATCTTCTATATGAGTGAGCATGTTGAAAAACCTAATTTTCTTGGGGATTTTGTTTGAGTTCCTTGGTCTGTTTGTTAATGGTCGTTTGATTTACCTTTTTTTTTTTATCTGAGTTAGCATGTTGAAAACCCTAATTGTGGGATTTTATTTGAGTTTCTGTTTGTTAGTATGTCATGACCCAATTTCCAAACCTGATCGTGATGGCGTCTCTCGTGAAGACAAGGCCAACCAACTAACCAAATCGTTTCTTTAACAATTATTAAACATAAATGAATAGGTAAATACAACTTAATGACAATAATAACCAGTATTTACAACCCAACACAACCCGACTGGGGTGTCGCAAGTCACGAGCATCTAAATAAAACCTGAACACAACTACAGGGCCAATAATATGCAAAAGATAAATTTCAAAATTCTAAAGACAACATCCGGTGTCGCGAACGTTGGCGGTCACCTTGCTCAACTTCAATAGTAATACCTTCAATCAGCTAATAACCCGCTACCGGGTGAACAATACATGCAATTACACGCGAGGTGCAGGGAGTAAAGTGAGTACTCCAACTCAGTGAGTAATAAGAGTAAATAATAACTGAGCGGCAAGAAATCACGTAAGAGCACTCCATCATGCTATATAAGACAGTACAACCCTTAGAGAAAATGGTAAAACCGTGAAAAAATCCTTTAGAAATATCTGGTTCAGTTAAAAACCTCTTTTGAAAATATCCCCTTTCAACAGTTAAGCAAATGAATGCATAATCAGATGGTGTAAGTCCACACATAAGTCAGCCCCTCGGGCACAACACTCCATTAACAAATAACACCAGGGTATCTGGTAACAATGCAAGAAATAGCATGGATGCCAATGATATGACAGTGTTGAATGTCATGCCACGTAGTACAAACAGGAACCAATGCATGAATGCAAATCAATGCAAATGACCGCTGCGGCACGCAGCCCGATCCATTTGGGTATCCGCGCTCACTAAGGGGGTTCAGACTCCGGAGGGGCTCCTACAGCCCAAGCGCAATATCAATGATATCAATGTCACACCGCTGCGGCGCGCAGCCCGATCCATCCTCAGTCCAGAAATGCATATATAACACTGCTGCGGTGCGTAGCCGGATCCATGCTCAATCCAGAAATGCACATAAGCCACTAGGGCAATATTCAAGTAACAATTCTCAGTTCAAAATGTCAATAAGATATCATTTAAGTTTTCAAATCTTGAAAAATGGCCGAATTTGCAAAACAACATCAAAACCCTAGACCGAGATCAAATAGTATGCAAAAATAATGCGAAAACAGCAATATCAATCCCTGAAGGATTCACATAGTTGGCACGAAGCCCAAACATGGCAATCAGTCCAAATTATGATGATAACAAGTAGTTTCAGTCAAATATATAACAATTTCATCAATCGGGACGGACCAAGTCACGATCCCCAACGGTGCTTTATTCCACGCTCGCTATCCGGCGTGCAAGTCACCTCAATACAGCACTATGATGTGCAAATCCGGGGTTTCAAACCCTCGGGATATCATTTTCAAGTATTACTCACCTCGAACCGGTGAAATCTCTATCTCGCGACGCCCTTGCCCCTCAAATCGGCCTCCACGCACGTCGAATCTAACCAAAATCAGAGAGAATGCATCATAATATGCCAATGGAACAATACCCAATCGAAAACAATCGAAAAATAATAAAAATCTCGAAACTAGCAAAACCCGAGCCCCGGGCCCACTTCTCAAAAAAATACAAAATTCACATTACCGGGTTTCTCGTCTCGCCACGAGTACGTAAATATTAAATTTACCAAAATCGGAGTCCATTTGACCCTCCAAATTCCATATTTAAATCTCAAAATCCCAAGCTCTAGTTCATCAATTTTAGGCTTAATTCCATGAATTTCTAGGTTAATTTCACATAATAATCATGTATTTAACTTGGAAATAAGTAGAAACAACTTACCTTTGATGCTTGATAAAATCCCCCTTGAAATTCTCTCCAAAATCATCCAAGCCAAATGAAAGAAATGAAAGAAATAAGCCCAATCCGTGTTTAAAGAATTTGCCCGTGCTTTGTCAAGTTGTACCTTGCACTTGTGTTATACAAGTTGTACATCGTATTAAAATTTTCCCTTGTCGGACACCTTATGTTTAAACACCCATACCATCTTGTATAAATATCCAAATGACAAACGGTTTGAAGATTTAGAAACTAGACTCCAAGATATTTAATTTGATAGGTTGTACGATATATAACTCTTTATATATTCCGAGATATGAGCTTCTAAAATGCATCAGAAAATTCTGCCAAATTGCTCCACCAGCCATTTTCGATCCATCATAACTTCCTGATAGAATATCCAAATCATGAATGGTTTAACTTTACAATGCAAGGGCTAACACTTTCATGTTTTACAATTTTTCTGATTCCTTATAGATTGCAAGATATGAGCTTCCAAATTGGACTTCTCGCACAGAAAATTTCTGGTGCACAGCTGAAGCAAAAGAAAAATCTGTAACTTTTTTAAAGATGAAATACTCCGTTTAACCATCCAAAACTCACCCGAGGCCACTGGGACCTCAACCAAACATGCCAACATATTCCATAACATCATTCAAACTTGTTCCAATCTTTAGAACGCTCAAAACAACATCACAACACCAAATCCGCATCCGATTCAAGCCTATGAACTTTGAAACTTCTAACTTTCACATCCGATGCCGAAACACGTCAAAACTAGTC
>MU773832.1:21335-58485 GCA_026770625.1 Nicotiana glauca
ATATATATATTAAACAGTGGATTTATTTTATAAACATGATTTTAATCCATATAGAGGAAACAAGTGAACACGTAATTCTTTCATAGTGAAATTTCCAGAATTCCTTTTAAATATAATCCAAATATTTTTAAGCCACAAAAAGGCAATAATAACTTAATTAAGTTCAGGAAGCAGCACAAGCATGCGCAAACCACACCGAGACGATGGCCCGATTCAACAGAAATAAATGTGCACTTGTCGAGGGTCGACGGCGCGCCTATAGATGCATCTATTAATCTATTGAGGCTTTCGGCCCGTTCCAAAATAAACACACACACACACACACACAGACAGACAGTCAAGAAGTCAACATGGAGCAATTATCCAAAAAAAATCAATTCTCTTTAATAATTTGAGAAAATGAAGCATAAGTCTTTTTGGAAATCCATTTATTAATTTAATGTGATTTAAGCAATTCAAACCATCAATGGGTTCACAATTAATTCAAATATAACATGTTTTTGGGTCCTAGACTACCCGGACAATAGCATAATAGTAGCTATGCACGGACTCTCGCCATCTCGTGCATACGTAGCCCCCACAAATAGGAGCACATAACCAATTTCACTCACATATGGAGTAAGTTCACCCTCACAAGATTAGAAAGGAGACTCACCTCGCTCTGAAGATCCATAAACGGCATTCTACATTCTTCTGAAGGCTCGAACCAACGCACAAAACTCCAAAACTAGCCAATGGTCATACAAATCCATTAATATATGCTCAATTAAACTTTACAATCCAATTAGTAACAATTACTAACCTCGAAAAAAAAGTTGACAAAAATGCCCTCAGGCCCACGTGCCCGGATTCCGAAATTTCTCGAAGATAAAGATTACCCATGCCCTTAGGAACTCAAATGTATAAATTTCTCTAAATTCCATACTCAAAATTGTGGCTAAATTCCAAGAATATGATTTTCTAGGTTTTCCACCAAAATCCCAATTTTTATACTAATTTTCATGTCTAATTTCATGGTATAATCTTGTATTTAAGTTGGAAATAAGTAGGAGTATCTTACCTTAACATTGATGATGAAATCCCTCATTGAAGCTCTCCAAAAATCGCCCAATGAAGTGAAGAAAATGAGAGAAACGGTCAAACATCCGATTTTAAAACAAAGTTTCTGCCCCAGCTATTTCCGCTTCTGCGGAACTATTACAGCTTCCGCAGTCCCGCTTTTGCGGACAACACTCCGCTTTTGCGGACAAGGGGCTCCAGCCCATTTTCGCTTTGGCGGTCAGTTTACCGCTTCTGCGGTTCCGCATCAGCGGATCAAGGGCCGCTTCTGCGGTTCTGGCTGCCCTCACACTCAACCGCTTCTGCGGCTTCTTCCTCGCTTCTGCGGGGCTACTTCTACGGTCCCATCTCCGCAGAAGTGGAAATACCATCAACCAACAACTCAGCTATTTCCAAAAATCCATTTTCGATCTGTTAACCACCCGGAATCCACCCGAGGCCCCCGGACCCCAAACAATCATACCAACCAGTCCCAAAATACATTACGGACTTGCTCGAGGCCTCAAATCACATCAAACAACGCTAAAACCAGCAATCGACCTCCAATCCAAGCTTTATGAACTTTGAACTTTCCAACTTCTACTTCTGATGTTTAAACCTGTCAAATCATGTCCGATTGACCTCAAATTTTGCACACAAGTCATATTTGACATTATGGACCTACCCTAACTTTCAGAATTGAATTCCAACCCCGATATCAAAAAGTCCACTTCTGCTCAAACTTCTCAAAACCCTTCAATTTTCTATCTTTAGCCAAATGGCTTCAAAATGACCTACGGACCTCCGAATTCACTTCCGATCGTGCTCCCAACTCCAGAATCACCATACTGAGCTATTCACAGTCTCGGAATCCCAAACGGACATTGATAACACTGAAATGCACTTCAAACCAAACTTATAAAATTTCTTCTAAAATGCTAACTCCCGCAATAGGCGCCAAAATGCTCCCGGGTTATCCAAAACCCAATCCGGGCATACGCCCAAGTCCGAAATCATCATACGAACCTGATGGAACCTTCATATCCCGATTCTGAAGTCGTTTACTCAAAATTCCAATCCTAGTTCATTCTTTCAACTTTAAGCTTCCGAAATAAGAATTCTCTTCCCAAATCAACTCTGGACTTCCCGAAATTCAATTCCGACCACGCGTACAAGTCATATTACCTGAAATGAAGTTGTTCCTGGCCTCCGACTGCTGAACGGAGCGCTAGTACTCAAAATGACCGGTTGGGTCATACATTCTCTCCCACTTAAACATACGTTCGTCCTCGAACGTGCTGAGAACTATACTGAAGTAGCCTGAAATCACTGCTTAGCACCTCGTGCACCTTCCCGTGCTACCACAACTTAGCTGAGCACCTTATCTCGATAAATTCTTAAGATATTCCCTTTTATTCAAGCAAATAAGACTTAGAGCCCAATTCCAACATCCGAAATTCTATGCCATGCCTGTTTTCAACATAAGATCGCCAAATCATTCACCACACACTGTACCCAACATGACTGCATAACCTTGTTGAATTCTTGCTTTGCAACACTTAATCCACAGGGCCACGATAATATTTTCTGATCAACTTAGCTGAAATTCAACTAATCAGATGCTCTCATTGCACCTCATGCCACACGCAAGTCTTACTCTAACTCTTACAATACCACCACGATGGATGAGATGTGCCAAAATTCATAATCAACTACCGAGTCAACCAATCATTTGGTCTATACTTCTGACAATAAACGTTACCACATTCTGAACCAAATAATGATATTTGCTCCTTAATATACTTCATATAATCAGATTGCACTGATCCTAAATCCCATAATCTTGTCTCACCCAGTACGAATTGCTTAGGCAATAAGCCACTCCGAATGCGATCAAAAGTCTCATATGACGCCATAATGTGCCAATAGGCCACCAATCCGAACACAACACAAATAGGAAATCGAACTCTGGAAGGAATTACCTAACCGCCGCACTAAAACGGACTTTCCTTATAAGATAGGAAGCGAAACACACAAAAATAGCATATAGGAAACCAGACTCGACAACACACTATTGCGGCGTGCCACCCGATCCAAATAACATACCCATGGCGGCGTGCCACCCAATCCATACATAGATCTTACATAAGGAGATTGCACTTCGAGCTAAATCTGCTCATTACAAATAAAAATATCGAATTTCGATCGCAAGCACGCTGAGTGCATAATACCATCCCTGAGAAAACACATAGCGCTATAGGCTACAAAAGTCAAGCACAACTGAGGTGCGGTACAAGATCTGAATCTCAAGAGCCATTTTACTCATAATTCGACATTCCCACGCGGGTCCTCAAAACAGACACAATTCTCAGGCCGTCTCACAACTCACACGGTGCAATGTATCACTTCATGAAATATCTGACAACGAGATGACACAGTGACTACTCCATAAGGAGTGCATTACTGAAATGAACAAAATTGGCCTGTCATAGAGCCCATATTCACATTTAAACCCATCCACCGACCTCAAGTCGATCCTGATTTCATCAAATTAAGCCAATAACCTTTCAAAGGTCCATACTAATTTCCCTCTTCTCATAACACACAAGAATAACTGTCATAACCGGAGCAAACCTCCTCGGTTCCTAACCCAATAAACAAAGTGTCCTCCAGGCATAAATTCTCAAAGTAATGATATTACCCAAATTCCTCATACTTGATTTAAATCTTTAGTCAAACAAGTGGATACATGACACACTGGTACAATCTTCCCGTGGAACACGTTCGCACAATCTTCCGAAATAAATAACGGGTCTGTACGTCTAAACCACCGGACGTACTAACGCTGAAAAGCGATCAAGAATCATTAACCCGGATGCAAAGCCTCTTTCACAATACGTCGATCTCGTGTGACACTGAAGACAATACCGATTTACTTTAATCATTCAACCCTTTCCTTGCTCATCTGAGCCCGTGACATCCTTGTCAACACCGAACTGCAACCTTGACCCTCACTTCAAATTTGCATACCTCTCACCGCACCCAACGTGCCAATATACGATAGAATACAATTTTTAACATACTCCGAAATCATTAATAATTTAACACTTCATCATGTAGGAACTTTTCTCTTAACTCACTTCAGAAGAATCATAGCAACACACAGGTAAATTCCCATAACCGTGGGATATGCAAATCCCTAAGTAGTGGTCCAAGCCACCATAGCCCTTCCGGAATCCGCCTCCACTTAATAAGTCATAACAGAAGAATGCTTCCGAATAACATCAATTATGGCGGCCGACAAACCTCACTCATACTGCCACAAATCATACGCATAATTCGATCACGCTGAATGAACTAATTACAGACCCCAACATGCCAAATTCAACTATGGCTAATCATTCCCTTTCCTTCCAATTTATCCTGGATTGCCTTGGAAATAATACTAACTCTCTTCAACACATAACATACTCCCTCTACACTCACCCCAAGTGGCCTTGAGTCACGAGACCATGTTGTCTCAAATCCCACGGACCATTTCATATTCCTCAAATGATACACCACAAGTCAAAATATCATAGAACATTCTGGGCACCTTCTCATGAGATGTTACAAATCTTGATCCTTAATTGTACTCATAGGCTTGAAATCATTGGGCACCACACTTTATCTTTTGAGTTGCACTAGGACCGTTGCTGAGAGCCACCCACTCTGATTTGATCCCGAATATAATAAGCTCCCTGAATCTTATAGCACATTAATACCCTCTCAATGAAGCACCTGGAAGAGTCACTCCCCTTTTAACCTGCTTCTATACAAGGCATAAATCTTGAATCTTTTCCCAAGTTCGAACATGAGCCCATAAGGCTAACCATAGCACATCTTTAATAATTCCTCTGCTCAAATTACTACTTATGGTATTTTTCCGTAGCTGGGATAACCCCTCAGTATGCTAATAACCAGAAACCGCGCAAATAGTTAACCATGCAACCCAATCATAGGCGGTGGGACTCTCCCACTTAGCTTGAAGCCAGTATTACAAAACTTTGGAGTTCACCAGGATTCTTAATCTCTTATTGACATAACCTTGCGCAATCAATCACCAGCATTCTCGATATCTTACCGTAGAAACCCAATTTGATGCTTTAAATCATTTAACAACATTCACACAACAGTTCCCTTTGTTGCATAACCAGTAGAACTCTTCACAGAAGCCTCGCCAACCACGCGACCGCTAAACTGCTCACAGGGAATAACCCTCCTGAGTCCAAGCCCACTCCCTAGTTGTACCAGTCCATTTACCCCTCGTGGACACCCATTAAATGTGCGACAACATCCTTCCACTTCAAAGTCATGCTACATCTTTCTTCATTTCAAGCGGCTCTTTTCCGTCATACCAAATCTCTTGCCGCATAACAACCCCATGCTTCAAATTAACTCTACAGACTTCCATTGTATGTCGCTAAGATCCCAGATCCTTCCAAACTATCCTTAGGCGCGTAGTCATCCTACTACTAGGCCCTATACAGCACCGCCACTCTCCCGCATTAGGCAAACTCACTCCTTCAATCAATTGTTCGGCATGCACTCCCTAATTCTGGCCTTTTAGAAGTTTAAAACTCCGCCTGACACTTCCCACATGTCTTTCTCATCTTTTGCTGCCCAGTCGTTGTCTTAATAAAATTTATCTTCATAGAACTCGAATCCACAATTTGCTACTAACCCCAAACCTTTCCGAAGGTCGTCTTTATTGAACTGCCAACATCTTGAAATACTGATTAAATTGGAACCACTGCACCCTGCGATATCTTATAGTTGTATCTTTAATACTATTTCACAATATCTTGCCCCAAGGAGAATTGTAGTAGATTATAACATCGACAAACTTAAAGCGTTCAATTAGGACAACAGCACCCCCATATAGAGGAGAACTCCACCACGCTTGCAATTACCATGTTCCATTACTTCCACCGGTCCACACCTGACCATCCTTAGTTCGATTGTCCTTCCCCTACCGAGAATAAAATACTAAATCCCTTTGATTACACACTGGTAAACCTCCATTCGATTCATTCACTGACCCGACACGTGGGCAAACACCCTACCATCACAACAAACTGCAAAATAATTGCTCATAAGCATTATGGCAACATGTGCCTAGCCTCAAGGCTCTCAGAAGTTCTGTTACTGAGCTGAAACAATGGAATATCCTTCCACAAGGCGAACATAATAGTCAAATCAACTATACCGGGAGAATCATCACACACCACATCTGTAGTGCCATTTCAATTCTTCAACTTTCAATTTATAACAAGCGCTCGCGTAAGATTGAGTAGGAAGAAATCAAAGGCATAAGCCTCAAAAGAATCGAACCGCACGAAAAGGAAATCAAGAAGGGAAGTACTCTTAACAACCCTGTAGCCTCCCGAGGATAAGTACAGACGTCTCCGTACCGATCCGTGAGACTCTACTAAACTTGCTCATGACTCGTGAGATCGACTGGAACCTAGTGCTCTGATACCATGATGTCACGACCCAAAATCCACTAAGGGTCGTGGTGGCGCCGGACACCTCTGTCAGGCAAGCCAACTAGAATACTTAATTAAATTCTCATTACAATAATTTTGAAAACATTTCTTTTATACAATTTAAACAAGACTCAGTATATTCCTCCGAATAAATAATAAAATATTTAAACAACTTTTAAGATTTCCAAATAAATCCAAATACATCCCCATAACTCGGTGTCAAAAGTGCATGAGAAACTACTGATAAGGAAAATAAAATACAACATCTGCCCGAAATACAGTGGACAGGGAATAATATACAAATGCTGAAAAGAACTACACTGGTTGCGGGTTGTCTCGAACAATACAGCTCGCCTAGTCCCAAAAATCATCCACACTGATACGCCCCGTAGGCTGCTAGAGGTATATATATACCTGTGCAACAAAAATGCACAGAAGTGTAGTATGAGTACGTAATCAACGTGTACTCAGTGAGTATCCCGCCTAATCCCGAAGGGTAGAAACGAGATAGTCAACTCTGATACTCTCTAATGGTCCAATAATTATTCATCCTCAATATATATATATATATATATATATATATATATATATATTAAATAGTGGATTTATTTTATAAATATGATTTTAATCCAGATAGAGGAAACAAGTGAACCCATAATTCTTTCATAGTGAAATTTCCAGAATTTCTTTTAAATATAATCCAAGTATTTTTAAGCCAAAAAAAGGCAATAATAACTTAATTAAGTTCAGGCAGCAGCACAAGCATGCAAAAATCACACCGAGGCGACGACCCGATCCAAAAGAAATAAATGTGCACTTGCCGAGGGTCGATGACGCGCCTATAGATGCATCTATTAATCTGCCGAGGCGTTCAGCCCGTTCCAAAATAAACACACACAGACAGTCAGTCAGTCAAGAAGTCAACATGGAGCAATTATCCAAGAAAAACCAATTCTCTTTAATAATTTGAGAAAACGAAGCTTAAGTCTTTTTGGAAATCCATTTATTAATTTAATGTGATTTAAGAAATTCAAACCATCAATGGGTTCACAATAAATTCAAATATAACATGCATAATAGTAGCTACGTACGGACTCTCATCACCTCGTGCGTACGTAGCCCCCACAAATAGGAGCACATAACCAATTTCACTCACCTTTGGGGTAAGTTCCCCCTCACAAGATTAGAAAGGAGACTCACCTCGCTCCGAAAATCCATAATCGACATTCTACATTCTTCCGAAGACTCGACCCAACGCACAAAGCTCCAAAACTAGCCAATAGTCATACAAATCCATTAATATATGCTCAATTAAACTTTACAATCCATTTTGTAACAATTCCTAACCCCGAATGAAAAGTTGACAAAAATGCCCTCGGGCTCACGTGCCCGGATTCCAAAATTTCTCGAAGATAAAGATTACCCATGACCTTAGGAACTCAAATGTATAACTTTCTCTAAATTCCATACTCAAAATCGTGGCTAAATTCCAAGAATATGATTTTCTAGGTTTTCCATCAAAACCCCAATTTTTATACTAATTTTCATGTCTAATTCCATGGTATAATCTTGTATTTAACTTGGAAATAAGTAGGAGTAGCTTACCTTAACATTGATGATGTAATCCCTCCTTGAAGCTCTCCAAAAATTGCCCAATGAAGTGAAGAAAATGAGAGAAATGGCCAAACATTCGATTTTAAAACAAAGCTTCTGCCTCAGCTATTTCCGCTTCTGCGGAACTATTACCGCTTCCGCGGTCCCGCTTTTACGGACAAAACTCCGCTTTTGCGGACAAGGGGCTTCAGCCTATTTTTGCTTTTGCGGTCAGCTTACCGCTTCTGCGGTTCCGCATCAACGGATCAAGGGCCGCTTCTACAGTCCTGGCTGCCCTCACGCTCAAACGCTTATGCGGCTTCTTTCTCGCTTCTGCAGTCCTATCTCCGCAGAAGTGGAAATACCAGCAACTCAGCTATTTCCAAAAATCCATTTTCTATCCGTTAACCACCTGAAATCCACCCGAGGCCCCCGAGACCCCAAACAATCATGCCAACCAGTCCCAAAACATATTACGGACTTGCTCGAGGCCTCAAATCACATCAAACAATGCTAAAATCACCAATCGACCTCCAATCCAAGCTTTATGAACTTTGAACTTTCCAACTTCTACTTCTGATGTTTAAACCTATCGAATCATGTCCGATTGACCTCAAATTTTGCACATAAGTATTTGACATTACAGACCTACCCCAACTTTTGGAATTGGATTCCGACCCCGATATCAAAAAGTCCATTTCCTGTCAAACTTCTCAAAACCCTTCAATTTTCTATCTTTAGCCAAATGGCTTTAAAATGACCTACGGACCTCCGAATTCACTTCCGATCGCGCTCCCAACTCCAGAATCACCATACGGAGCAATTCACAGTCTCAGAATCCCAAACGGACATTGATAACACTGAAATTCACTTCAAACCAAACTTATGAAATTTCTTCCAAAATGCAAACTCCCACAATAGGTGCCAAAACGCTCCCGGGTTATCCAAAACCCAATCCGAGCATACGCCCAAGTCCGAACTCATCATATGAACCTGCTGAAACCTTCATATCCTAATTCTGAGGCCGTTTACTAAAAATTCCAATCCTAGTTCATTCTTTCAACTTTAAGCTTCCGAAATAAGAATTCTCTTCCCGAATCAACTCTGGACTTCCCAAAATTCAATTTCGGCCACGCGTACAAGTCATAATACCTGAAATGAAGCTGTTCCTAGCCTCCGACTGCTAAACAGAGCGCTAGTACTCAAAATGACCGGTCGGGTCATTACAGTTTCCCTTGCCGGGATGTTATTACTTATGATATTGTTTTCCTTGCTGGGATATTGTTGTTATACTATTGTTCCCTTGACGGGATTCTTTTGTGATTTGTATTGATTCGTATATTTGGATCGGGTTGCACCCGCAACAATATTATATGGCATCGAGTTGCACGCCGTAACAAGGAGTAATAAGGGTGGACATGTGAGGTCGGGTTGCATATCGTAACATCATTATATGATTTGGATCGGGTTGCACGCCACAACATTATTATATGATTGGGATCGGGTTGCATGCCGCAACAAGAAATAATAAAAGTGAATATGGATTCTTATGGTGAGAGCGAGAGTAAAAGCGCGAAGGGTGATGTCGTGCACTTGTTACTGTTTTCCTTATTCTTGCTAATATGAAATTATGGTGTTCTTTAAGTTTTCTCTACTGGAATTCTGTTAGTACTTGATATTCGCCACAGCATGTTCCATTTTCCCATCTTTAACTGCTACTTTCTGTTGTTATTATTTGTCGTATATGATTTAACTGTACAGGTTTATTTGGAAGTCTTGTCCTAGCTTCGTCACTACTTCGCCGAGGTTAGGCTCGACACTTACCAATACATGGGGTCGATTGTATTGATACTACACTCTGCACTTTGTGCAGATCCCGGTGCTGGAAAATTTGGACCACAGTGAGGTTGCTGCCTTCAGTCCAGCGGAGACCCGATGTAACGACCTGACCGGTCATTTTGAGCTTTTGCACTTTGATCGCCAGCTCTCAGGCATGACTTACCCCGTGTGATATATTACGACTTATGTAATTGATGGTTTTGGTTTTTAGGATAATCGGAATGAATTTAGAGGAACAGTTCTTAGTCCGTAGCTTTAAATATGAAAGGTTTGACCAAGATTTCACTTGATTGTATATGATCTCGGGTCAGAATTTTTATGATTTGTTTAGCTCCTTTTGGAAATATGGGACTTAGGAGCGTGATAGGAATACATTTTGGAGGTCTGTGGAAGGCTTAAGCTTGAATTGGCGAAATTGAGATTTTGGCATTTTTCGGTTGATACGTGAGATTTTAATATAGAGGTCGGATTGAAATTTCGAGAGTTGCAGTAGCTTCGTTGTGTTATTTGGGATGTATGTGTCAAATTTCAGGTCATTCGGACGTGGTTTGGTTGGGTTTTTTTATCAAAATCGTATTTCGGAAGATTTTGGGATTCTTAGCCTTGAATCCTATGCAAATTTGATGTTTTGATGTTGTTTTGAGTGTTCCGAATGTTGGAATAAGTTTCAACAATGTTGTGGGATATGTTGGCATGTTTGGTTGAGGTCCCAAGGGCCTCGGGTGAGTTTTGGGTGGTCAATCGGACCATTTTATTTGGTTTGAAATTGCAGAAAAACCAGCTGAAGTGTTGCCGATATATTGTTCATCGCGTTCGCGGTTATTGTGTCATGTTCGCTATGTGGTGGTGATTGATTCTCCGCGTTCGTGAGACCAGTGTCGTGTTCTCATAGAGTAAGTAGATCATATGAGGGTCCCAGCCCTTTTGTGTTTCGCGTTTAAGTAAAGGGGTTCGTGCTCGCGATGGGTTGGAAAGCGGACGCTCCGCGTTTGCAAGCTGGATGGCGCGTTCACGTAAGGTAATTTTTGGTCAAAGGATTTTTTGTGCTTCGCGAATGTGAGGCTTGGACCGCGTTCGTGAAGAAGGTTTTTTTTATACCTGGGCAAAATGTTTTAAAAAGGCTATTCCGCTATTTTAAAGTTAAGAACATCCATTGTTGAGCAATTTTGGAGCTTGGGAGAGCTAATTGAAGAGGAATTCAAGGGGTTTATGAGATGTTCAGAACTTAATCACTGTTTTGGCTTTTGTTATTTTCACTGAGATTTTATTGTTATGAGGTGTTTATGACTCCTGTTTTGCCCGAGGGGCCGATTATGGTTTCATCTCTTTTATTATAAATGGTATTGAACCCTTACTGAAACTGTTGGAAGTTATTTTAAATGATTTTTACCAAAAGCTGAATTTTAAATGAGACAATTGACTCGTATTCTGATTTGGAAAGCATGTTGTGCTTATTGAACCTAACATAAATGTGAATTAATTGTTTCCTACTGCTCAGTCTTTATGTACTCTTATTACATACTGGGTTGGAGTACTCACATTACTCCCTGCACCTCGTGTGCAGATTCAAGTATTTCAGAACCCGGTAGCGAGTGTTGGTTGTTCAGACGCGGAGCCATCAGAGTTAGCAAGGTGGTTGTACGGCGTTCGCAACACTGCTTACTTCCTATCATTTTCATTTCTGTACTTAGTACGTTTTGACTATTTTTGTTGTATTCAGACCTTGGTAGATGCTTATGGCTAGTGACACCCCGATGTCGGGCTTATATGTTATTTCCACACTGTTCATTCAGACTTATATTATGAAATATTGTTTAATTAAAGGCTTAAAATGGACTCTTGATGATTAAAGGGATTATATAAGTGTTGTGTCGGCTGGCCTTGTCTTCACTAGAGGAGCCATCACGACCGGGCCGATTTGGGGTCGTGACAAGTTGGTATAAAAGCCTAGGTTACATAGGTCTCACGAGTCATGAGCAGGTTTTGTAGAGTCTCGCAGATTGGTACTGAGAAGTTTGTATTTATCCTCGAGAGGCAGCAGAACCTTTAAGAAAACTTCACATTTCTTAAATTCTTATCGTGCGTCCTTGATTCAGCTTGAAAGGTAACTCCTTGCATTCCTTCCATGCGTTCATATGCGCGCATGAGCGCTCAGTTTTAGATGTTCATCGATGGCTTATGATTCCCCGAGCGAGGGGTGAGATATGATCTCTATGTGTTGATATCGGGCCAGTTTGGAGGACTTGGGGCCAAATTTTTGCCTATTGCTTGAGCACCAGGGTGCTG
The DNA here is from genome assembly GCA_026770625.1 of Nicotiana glauca. NCBI lineage: Eukaryota > Viridiplantae > Streptophyta > Magnoliopsida > Solanales > Solanaceae > Nicotiana > Nicotiana glauca. The sequence continues at coordinate 33,620 of MU773832.1, forward strand.
ATTGTGTGGGCAAGTGTCTTTTGAACTTATATGTTCGGTATTGTCCCTATTAGTGTAAGCGATGGCCATATGTCTATGTGATGAGTATGTTAGTATTGCGAGATGTATCCATATGGTCTATAAACGACGAGAAAGGTCTGTTGGAGGATAGAGGGACTAATAGGTGTTTGAATTCCATCTCGATTCGAGGTATAGCCCTGAGTTATGGGCGTGTGAAGAATCCTTTCATGTTTCCTAGTTTTGAGTGAAGTAAATTTCATGTTGTAGTATGAGTTCAGACTCAGGAAGATTTAGTGAATGTGTAATGTTTATGATGGTCGAAGCTATACAGAAATGATAGTTTGAGGCAAAGCATGTGGGATTATCTCTTGTGGAGTCTTCTAAAGTGGTGGGATCCTTATGTTGTCTGTTAGAAGATCTCATTTACAAGTGAAATATACTTGTTGAAATTTAAATTTTGCGTCGCTCAAGAGAGTGGATTTAGCTGTTGCGAGGATGAATGCGAGATTGGCAGAAGATTCAAAGTACTGGATGATCTGTGTTTTCACAAGCTTACAAAGGATTTGAGTTTAATCTCACTATTGTGTTATGGAATCAATAGAGTATATGAGTTATGAGTTATTGAGTCTGTGTTGATCTATGGCTTCAAGCCAAGTGGGGGAGTCCTCTATCGATCAGTTTATTGCACGATTATGTGCTATATTGGTTCCAGTTGGATCCATCCTCGGGTGAATCAGTTATGGCTTATGGAGAATGAGACCGAGGATGGCTCGAGTAAAGGAATATTTTGACAAAGGTTATGTCATGATTCATAGGTGTATGAGAATAACGGGATGTCTTGAGTTGTTGTTGGTAAAAGATGATCGGTGCATAGAGCAGGAAGTTGCTTGGTTATATTAGGATGAGGTTACACTCTATGGTGTTGGAATACTATTGAGGCACGGGTGATTCTGTTCGTTTGATTAGGCTAATTGCAGTTTGAATAGAGTGCATGACTCTCGAGAATGGATCTAGTGTGTTCAAGATTCTACATGTAACAATTGGGTAATTTCAAGTTGTATGTGTGGCTAAAAACTGAGTTTTCATTGGAAATGTCAAGACTTGTGGTATTTCTATAAATTGTGGTATTCTATGTATCTGTATCAGGAAGGTTAAGGTAACGGATTTATATTCGTAGAAAGTCTCTTCAGAGCAAAGTATTTTGATGGTGGTGCTTTTAGGGATATTTAAGAGAGTATTCAGCGGCTTATGAGTCTTAAACGGTGTGGTTTTGTGCTTGGGTCTCGTGTGGTAAGTCTGGGTTGAGAAATCATGATGTTATCGCAAGAATGAGTATCAAGTTGAAAAAATAAAAAGGGGAATTCGGATAGATGAGATAGCTTGGTAGTAGGTCGAGTTGGTATTGTAAGGATATGATTAGTCCTTTGGATGCTTACGAGATAATGAGTTTTACAGGTGTTTTGCAGCAATTCTCTTGGGTTTTAGTGACCTGTGTAGCTCGGTCGAGTTCGAAGGATTCAGTCTTGATGAATTAAATTTGTGTAAATGGAAAGTTCATGGTTAGTTTAATACATAGTTGCTTGTAGCTCGGAAGGGATATGAAGTTCTCATGATATTCTAGGATGGTATGGCACATGTGATATGTTGTGTAAGATTGAGATTGGCATGTGTAAGGTCACAGTTTAGATCTGAATGTAAGGTCATAAATTCTTAGGCAGCACGGTCAATTTCAGATAATTGGAGAAATGAGCTTTAGATGATTTGAGAAATGATCTGCAGATGATTAAGGAAATGGTAATGCTAATTGAGGTAACTTTACGAGGGTATATGTTTCAGAAATAGGCAATATGATTAAGTTGATGGTACTTCGGTAGTATTGCAACACTTATTGTCAGATCGACTCTGATATTTGAGTTTGCTTGGCAGCACAGAAGAATCTTAGAGTATCTCTCGTAGAATGATTGAGTACTAGAGGTGAGTTATATATGCGAGTGGTGAAATTGGGATCAGATATGGTAATTTGTGTGTTTTATGGACTTGGAGACTAGAAGTTCTCATATATAGGTTAACTCATGGTTATGGATGACAAAATGTGGGTAAGTTAGTCAGATGTTAGTATGTGCTATGATTCAGTCATTGTGAACCTCCGAAGGATTATTTATTTGTTGTGGGTAACTAGAGTTGATGTGTGGTCCATTGGTAGACCTATATGGATATGTGTCCGGCATCGAGACGACTCGTTGACTTCGAGTTGCTATTGACGAGTGATGTGTTGATTCGATTGTTATTGAGCTATTAGTAATCGGGGGAATCTTGAGTTATCTTTCCGTGTTGCGAGGCGTTAGTGGTTGTGGGTTATAGGCATATGTGGTGCGGTTCTATTGGGGTTTCATAGTGGAAGTTGAGTGGGAAGAGTGTCGGGTATTGCTCGGCGGGTGGCGTATCGGTTCTGGCCTTCCGGGTATATGTAATGTATGTCAATTGCTTCGCGGTGGTTATGATGATTGCTTTGGTATTAGATATCATATTGCGCATGGTTATCAATTTTGAGCATAGTGATTCGATGTGTTTCATATGGACTAGTGTTTGGATGGGATCGCGCATTGGAGCGAAGCTATGTGGATGTATGATCGTGCGGGTTAGATTCGTATGTTCTATTTCTATGATGTGTGACGGATTCTCAATATTGCGTGTGGTGATACCGGTGAGTTTGTGGTATAGCTCTGCCTTTTGATTCATTTTCATGATTTGAGTATGTTCGGGTTTTTGCTTATTGGTGCATGAATTGCACGAGTTATGGCTTTAGCATGTATTGATGTGTCATGTCACCAGGGTAATTGTGTTGGAATAGAAGAGATCGTTGGGTCTTTAATGAATACAATGAATTCGATTTCAGCATGTTAGAAGAATAATATCGAGGTTCGGCTCACAAATTTGCTATGGTCTTTGCCTAAAATGAAGTGGCTTCATGAATGGTTGATCTGAGGAATTGTTATGGCTCACTGATTGTTTTATTTATCATTGGCGGTATATGAAGGTGTTGGAATGAGATTTCAGTTGATACGAGGTTTATACCGGTGTTCGCTTGTTGTGTGTAGCTGCTGTAATTAGAAGTAATCGCTACAAGTGTTTGAGGTATGTGGTATATGTCATGTAATTGCACCTGAGGCTTGCTGGTATGGGTTAATGTAGCTTGTTCTGGCTTATTCAGAGTATAGATGTGAGATTAAGATATTGTGGATGATTTTAGAAGTGGAAATGTGGTTCTAAGGTGTATGGGCTAGGTTGGATTGTAAAAATCTTAGTTACATTGTTTTACCGGACCTATATGAGATAGGGTGACGTGGGATCACCCCCGAGTAAATGCATAGTAAGGTTATTCAGCGATTGGTTGGCTTCTGGAACAACTCTGGTCACGTTCGAGGATGAACGTGTGTTTAAGTAGGGGAGAATGTAACGACACGACCGGTCGTTTTGAGCTTTTGCACTTTGATATCTAGCTCTCAAGCATGACTTGACCCATGTGATGTATTACGACTTATGTAAATCATTGGTTTTGGTTTTCAAGGTAATCAGAATGAATTTGGAGGAACAATTCTCAGTTTGTAGCTTTAAATTTGAAAGATTTGACCAAGATTTGACTTGATTGTATATGATCTCGGATCAGAATTTTTATGATTTGGTTAGATCCGTTAGGCAATTTTGGACTTAGGAGCGTGATCGGAATGCATTTTGGAGGTCCGTGGAAGGCTTAGGCTTAAATTAGCGAAATTGAGATTTTGGCATTTTCCGGTTGATAGGTGAGATTTTGATATAGAGGTCGGAATGAAATTCTGAGAGTTACAATAGCTTTATTGTATCATTTGGGATGTGTGTATAAAATTACAGGTCATTCGGATGTGTTTTGGTTGGGTTTTTGATCAAAAGCGTATTTCGGAAGATTTTGGGATTCTTAGGCTTGAATCCGATGCAACTTTGATGTTTTGATGTTGTTTTGAGTGTTCCGAAGGTTGGAAAAATTATGGGATATGTTGGCATGTTTGGTTGAGGTCCCGAAGGCCTTGGGTGAGTTTCGGGTGGTCAATCGGACCATTTCTTGTGGTTTGAAATTGCAGAAAAACCATCTGAAGTGTTGCAGATATATTGTTCATCGCGTTCGCGGTTATTGTTTCGCGTTCGGCATGTGGTGGTGATTGATTCTTCGCGTTCGCGAGACCAGTGTCACTTTCTCATAGAGTAAGTGGATCAGATGGGGGTCCCAGCCCTTTTGTGCTTCGCGTTCGCGTAAAGGGGTTCACGATGGTTTGGAAAGCGGAAGCTCCGAGTTCGCGAGCTAGAAGTCGCGTTCGCGTAAGGTAATTTTTGGTCAAAGGATTTTTGTGCTTTGCAAACGTGAGGCTTGGACCGCGTTCACGAAGAAGGTTTTTTTTATGCCTAGGCAGAATGTTTTAAAAAGGCTATTCCGCGAATTTGAAGTTAAGAACCTCCTTGTTGAGCGATTTTGGAGCTTGGGAGAGCTAATTGAAGAGGGATTCAAGGGGAATCACCTGGAGGTAAGATTTTTGAACTCAATACTCGATTATTATGTGAATTCCACCTAGAAAATCATGAAAGCTAAGTCTAAATTGAAGAACTAGGGCTGGAGAAATTGGACTTTTAATTTGGTATTTGAGGGACTATTTGGGGTCGAATTTGAAAACTTTTGATATGTATGAAATCGTGGGGAGATAAGGAATCTTATGATGTGAAAATTTCTGAGCTTCGAGAAGTGGGCCTGGGGGTCGGGTTTTGCTAATTTCGGGTTTTTTGGTATTTTTCGATTGTTTTTGCTTGGGCTTTCTTCCCTTAGCATATTGTTACGTATTCATTCTGATTTTGGATAGATTCGACGCGCGTGGATGCCAATTCGAGGGGTAAAAGCATCGCGAGCTAGAGATTTAGTTGGTTCGAGGTAAGTAATGATTGTAAATACTTTCCTGAGGGTTTGAAACCTTGGATTACACATCGCGGTGTTACTTTGGGGTGACGTAGACATTAGATGACAAGCGTGGAGTTGTGCACCGTTGGGGATTGTGACTTGGTCCGTCCCGTATGACTGTTAAGTCGCGTACTTGATTCGAAATCTTATGATATTCCATATTTTAGAGGTTGATATTATATTTTTGGTTGTATGCCACGTGTGGGGCCTTGTGCCGATCTGTTGAGACCCTTAAGGGCATTTTTGCTATTTTATTCACTCTCTGTGTTTGATAGCATATCCCCAGTCATGTTTTACCCGTTTATTATTTAAAAATATGGTTTTATCACTATATTTCTGAAAAATGTGAAAACTGTTTGGGCTGAGTTCCATGTTTTACTAATGATCCGAGTGGTCGTGAGTTGATGACTAAGATAGATCGAAGGTCTGATTGTGAGGTTGATGACTGAGATAGACTGAGAGTCTGATGGTGAGGTAATGACTGAGAGAGGCCAAGGGCCTGGCCATAAGGATTATATATCTATGGATCGGGATGAATGCCTCAACAATATATTTATAAATATATATATATATATATATATATATATATATATATATATATATATATGGATCGGGTTGTACGCTGCATCGATACTTATATGGATTGGCCTGCATGCCACAACGATATGCTGGATCGGGCTGCATGCCGCAACGATATAGCGCTTGGGTTGTAGGAGCCCCTCTGGAGTCTGCACACCCCCAGTGAGCGCAGTCGACTATATATATGGATCGGGCTACACGCAGCAGTAGTTACTATATGGTACTTATTGAGCGTAAGTGCTGAGAGTGAGCGCTGATTGGTAAAAGTTGAGTCACGAGTGACTACTAGCCCGAGGGGCGATAGATATATACATGCACATGAGTGATGCTTTCCTGAGGGGCCTGGTTATGAGCTTATTGATTTTCACTCCTCTTTAAGTGAGTTTCTATCGAATATGTTGAATTATTGACTGCTTTCACTCATCTTTACACTGAGCCTCTGTAAAATACATTGAATAAATGTTTTTTAAACAACTTTCATTTAAGCTGGGGTTTATGAGATGTTCAGAACTTAATCACTGTTTTGGCTTTTGTTATTTCCACTGAGATTTTCTTGTTATGAGGTGTTTATGACTCATGTTTTGCCCGAGGGGCTATTTACGAACTATGTTTTGCCCGAGGGGCCTATTATGGTTTCATCTCTTTATTATAAATGGTATTGAACCCCTACTAAAATTGTTGGAAGGTATTTTAAATGATTTTTACTAAAAGCTGGATTTTAAATGAGACGATTGACTCGTATTCTGATTTGGAAAGCATGTTGTGCTTATTGAGCCTAACATAAATGTGGATTCATTGTTTCCTACTGCTCAGTAATTATTTTACTCTTATTACTTACTGGGTTGGAGTACTCATATTACTCCCTGCACCTCGTGTATAGATTCAGGTATTTTAGAACCCGGTAGTGGGTGTTGGTTGCTCAGACGCGGAGCCATTAGAGTTAGCAAGGTGGTTGTACGGCATTCGCAGCATTGCTTACTTCCTCTCATTTTCATTTCTGTACGTAGTACATTTTGATTGTTTTTGTTGTTTCAGACCTTGGTAGATGCGCATGGCTAGTGACACTCCGATATCGGGCTTGTATGTTATTTTCGCACTGTTCATTTAGACTTATATTATGAAATACTATTTAATTAAAGGCTTAAAAAGGACTCTTGATGATTAAAGGGATTATATAAGTGTTGTGTCGGCTGGCCTTGTCTTCACGAGAGGCACCATCACGACCGGACCGGTTTGGGGTCGTGACACCTAAGGTAGTCCTGCAGATGTCTGTAGGCCTTGGTATCCCCTTATATCCGATTTCCTTTTGTTCTTACTTATTTCACAGACAGATATGTATTTTTCTTTGTTCAGAATCAATTTATAGTATTCTTAGATAGTCCATGAGAATATGACACAAGTTTTGGGTGGATTATTTCTATGGGATCATAATTGTATTAATTTAAATTATTTGATTTTGTCTTCTAATTTTTTTATTATTATTATTCCACTGTTAATCATATATTTACTTGTAAATGTTAAAGGTTAAGGAAAAAGGGTAATAAATTCTATAACACTCGAATTGCCTATCTTTCACGAGTAGGCGTCATCACGACTCCCGAGGGTGGGAAATATAGGTCGTGACAAGTTGGTATCAGAGCTCTAGGTTTCTTAAGTCTCGCAATTCACGGACAATCTTGGTAGAGTCTAAGGGATCAGTACGGAGATGTCTGTGCTTATCCCTAGAGGCTATAGAGTTAGGGACAGTTTCACTTCTATTCGTCTCTGTCGTACGGTTTGGTTTCTCAATGCTAATTGAACTTCTATTATGTTCTTTCGCAGATGGTAAGAACACGTATCACTTGAGCAGCCAATCAACAGTCCGAGCCCCCAATAGCAGCTCCTGCAAGGGGCAGAGGACAAGGTCGAGGTCGTGCTAAAGGCCGAGGCAGCGGCAGAGCTCAGCCTAGAGCAGCAGCCCCAGCGGCGGAGCCTCAGGTAGAGTTCGAGGAGGAGGCTCTAGCCTAGACCATTCCAGCAGGGCCAGCTCAGGTCCCGTAGAGGTTCATTGCTACCCCGGTACTCCAGGATGCTCTGGTCCATCTATTGGGCCTTATGGAGAGTGTGGCCTAGGCAAGCTTACTTCTTGTAGCACCAGCCATCTCTCAGACTGGGGGAGGAGCACAGACTCCCACTACTCGCACTCCGGAGTAGATGGCTCCTCAGTTTCAGACTCCAGCAGCTCAGCCAGTTGGAGCAGTTCAGCCAGGTGTGGTAGCCCAATCCGGTGATGGAGAAACTATGTCTGCTGATGCTTTGTGGAGGTTGGACAGGTTCACCAAGCTTTTTACTACCACTTTTAGTGGTACATCTTCTGAGGATCCCCAGGATTATTTGGACAGTTGTCATGAGGACAGAACATGGGGATAGTGGAGACCAATGGGGTTGACTTTGCTGCTTTTCGTTTGTCTGGATCCGCCAAGACTTGGTAGAGGGATTATTATTTGGCTAGACCAGTCGGGTCACCTGCTTTGAGCGTCAACAGTAGAGTTATATGATTGTCACTTAGTACGGGACCAGATTCATTGACTTAGCCCATCATGCTTTTCTGATACTTCCTACTGAGAGAGAGAGAGTGTGAGGAGTTTCATTGAGGGACTCGTTCAACCTATTCGATTGCAGATGGCTAAGGAGACGGGGAGAGAGATCTCTTTTCAAGAAGCGGCCAATGTGGCCAGGAGAGTCGAGATGGTTTTATCACAGAGGAGTGGTCAGGGGTCTGACAAGAGGCCACATCATTCTGGTAGGTTCAGTTGTGCCTCGTCTGGAGGCAGGGATTCTTTTGGTAGGTGTCATCCTCTCAGGCCGTTTCATTCAGCACTCATAGCTTCTCACAGTGCTTCAAGTGGTCGTGGTCTCATATGTAGTATTCTGATCAGTTGCCCTATAGTGCACTACCAGCTCCTATTAGGGCGCCTCCTCTTTAGAGCTATCATCATGGCTAGTCGTCCCGTCAGGGACAGTCTTAGTTTCCTCAGTCGCAGCACTTAGGTGGATGTTTGAATATGGTCATACCTGGAGGGCTTGTCTAAGATTAGTGGGTGTTCAGTCGCAACATCAAGGTTCCCGTGCCATGGTTCAGGCACTGAGTTTTCCACCTCCCGCTTATCCAGCTAGAGGTAGGGGTCAAGGTGTTAGAGGTAGAGGTCAGGCCGTTAGAGGTGGAGGTCAGTCCGCTAGAGGTGGAGGTCAGGCAGCTAGAGGTGGAGGCCAGCCAGCAGGAGGCCGTCCTCGAGATGTAGTTCAGAGTGGTGGGTCCTAGCCCCAATGTTATGCTATCCCAGCCACTCAGCCTTCGATACAGTTATCACAGGTACGGTTTCAGTATGCAGTAGAGATGTTTAAGTTCTATTTGATCCGGGGTCTACATATTCCTATGTGTCATCTTATTTTTCCCTTTATCTGGTTGTGCCTCATGATTCTTTGAGTGCACCTGTATATGTGTCTGTACCGGTGGGTGATTCTATTGTTGTAGATCGAGTCTATCGCTCGTGTGTGGTTATTATTGGGGGTCTTGAGACCCATGTAGATTTTCTACTTCTGGATATGGTTGATTTTGATGTCATATTGGGGATGGACTGGTTATCTCCTTATCATGTTATGTTGGACTGTCACGCCAAGACCGTGACCTTAGCATTGCGGGGGTTGCCTCGTTTGGAGTGGAGAAGGACTCATGGTCATTCTACCAGAATGGTTATCTCATACATGAAGGCTCGTCGTATGGTTGATAAGGGATGTTTGGCTTATTTGGCGTATGTTCGCGATTCTAGTGTCGAGGTTCCTTCTATGGATTCTGTGCCTGTTGTTCGTGACTTTCCAGAGGTATTTTCTGCAGACCTGCAGGGATGCCATCCGACAGGGATATCGACTTTTGTATTGATTTGGCTCTGGGCACTCACACTATATTTATTCCGCCATATCGTATGGCCCCGCTGGAGTTGAAGGATTTGAAGGAGCAGTTGCAGGACTTGCTTGATAAGGGCTTTATTAGACCTAGTGCCTTGCTCTGAGGTATACCGGTATTGTTCTTTAAGAATAAGGATGGATCGATGAGAATGTGTATCGATTATCGACAGTTTAACAAGGTCACCATCAAGAACAAGCATCCATTACTAACAATTGATGATTTGTTTGACCAGCTTCAGGGTGCCAAAGTGTTTTCGAAAATTAATATGAGATCTGGCTACCATCAGTTGAGGATTAGGGCATCCGATGTCCCTAAGACAGATTTTCGCACTCGGTACGGGCATTATGAGTTTTTAGTGATGTTGTTTGGGTTGACAAATGCCCCAGCAACATTCATAGATCTGATGAACTGAGTGTTCAGGCCTTATTTGTATTGCTTCGTGATTGTCGTTATTGATGACATTTTGATCTACTCCCGCAGCTGAGAGGAGTACGAGCAACATATTCGTGTCATTCTTCATACTCTGAGAGTCAGTCGGTTGTATGCTAAGTTTTCAAAGTGCGAGTTTCGGTTGAGTTTAGTTGCATTCTTGGTCCACGTCATATCAGCAAAGGGTATTCAGGTGGATCCGAATAAGATAAAGGCAGTCAAGAACTGGCCTCGAGCCACATCAGCTACAAAGATCCGGAGTTTTTTAGGTTTGGTAGGTTATTACCGTCGGTTTATGGAGGGGTTCTCATTTATAGCATCCTCGATGACCAGGTTGACCCAGAAGGGTTCCCAGTTCAGGTGGTCGAACGAGTGTGAGGCGAGCTTCCAGAAGCTCAAGACAGCTTTGACTACAGCACTAGGGCCTTATAAAGTGTATTGTGACGCATCTCGTATTGGACTTGGTATGGTATTGATGCAGAATGGTAAGGTTATAGCATATGCTTCGCGGTAGTTGAAGATTCACGAGAAGAATTATCCAGTTCAAGATTTAGAGCTAGCAGCCATTGTCCACGCGCTAAAGATTTGGAGGCATTAATTATATGGCGTGTCATGTGAGATGTTCACGGATCATAAGAGTTTGCAGTATTTGTTCAAGCAGAAGGAGCTCAATTTGAGACAAAGGAGGTGGTTGTAGCTTTTGAAAGACTATGATATCACCATATTGTATCAACCAAGGAAGGCGAATGTAGTGGCCGATGCTTTGAGTAGGAAGTCAGTTAGTATGGGTAGTCTTGCGTATGTTCCGGTCAGTGAGAGACCGCTTGCCTGGGATTTTTAGGTTTTAGCCAATCAGTTCGTGAGGTTGGATGTTTCTGAGCACAGTCGTGTGCTAGCTTGCACAGTCGCTCGTTCTTCATTATCTGAGCGTATCCGAGATCGGCAGTATGACGATCCTCATTTGCTTGTCCTTAGAGACATGGTGCGGCACAGGGGTGCCAAGCAGGTTACGGTTGGAGATGATGGAGTTTTAAGGATGCAGGGCCATATTTGTGTGCCTAATATGGATGAACTTCGTGAGTTGATTCTAGAGGAGGCCTATAGTTTCCGTTATTCTATTCATCCGGGCACCGCTAATATGTATTAGGACTTGTGGTAGCATTATTGGTAGAGGAGGATGAAGAAGGATATTGTTTCATATGTAGCTCGGTGTTTGAATTGTCAGTAGGTAAAGTACGCATCAAAGACCCGGTGGTTTGTTTCAGAAGATTGAGATTCCTGAGTGGAAGTGGGAGCGTATTACTATGGACTTCGTTGTTGGACTCCCAATGACTTAGAGAAAGTTCGACGCGATATGGGTTATTATTGATAGGGTGACCAAGTCAGCACATTTCATCCCTGTAGCAGTCTCCTATTCTTCAGAGACCTTAGCTGAGATCTATATCCAAGAGATTGTACGTCTTCATGGTATGCCCGTATCCATTATTTCTGACCGAGGTATGCAATTTACCTCGCATTTTTGGAGGGCAGTTCAGCGTGAGTTGGGTATTGAGGTCTAGTTGAGCATAACATTCCATCCTCAAACGGACGGACAGTCCGAGCGTACTATTCAGATTTTGGATGATATGCTCCAAGCATGTGTTATCAACTTTGGAGGTTCGTGGGATTAGTTCTTGCCTTAGCAGAGTTTGCCTACAACAACTACCAGTTGAGCATCTAGATGGCCCCTTATGAGGCATTATATGGTAGATGGTGTCGATCGCCAGTTGGGTGGTTTGAGCTGGGAGAGGCTCGGTTGTTGGGAACGGATTTGGTACAGGATTCCTTGGACAAGGTTAAGATCATTCAGGATAGGCTTCGTACAGCTCAGTCCAAGCAAAATAGTTATGCCGACCGCAAGGGTCGTGATGTGGCATTCATGGTTGAAGAGCGAGTGTTGGCTTCGGGTGTCTCTCATGAGGGGCGTGATGAGATTTGGAAAGAAGGGCAAGCTAAGCCCTAGATTCATCGGTCCTTTTGAGATTCTAGATCGAGTGGGAGAGGTGGCATACAGACTTGCATTGCCACCGAGTTTATCAGCCGTGCATCCAGTGTTTCATGTGTCCATGCTTTGGAAGTATCACGACGATCCATCCCACATGTTGGACTTCAGCACTATCTAGTTGGACAAGGACTTGACCTATGAGGAGGAGCCGGTAGCTATTCTAGACCAGCATGTTCGTCAGTTGATATCGAATAATTTCCCTTCAGTTCATGTGCAGTGGAGAGGTTAGCCTGTTGAGGCTGCGATCTGGGAGTCCGAGTCCGATATGCAGAGTCGATATCTTCATCTTTTCTCTGACTCGGGTACTTTTCTCATGTCTGTTCGAGGACGAACGCTTGTATTAGAGGTGGAGAATGTGATAACCTAAAAGGTAATCACTTATTTTGAAAGTAAATTCTATGTTCCGAGGCCTTAAAAAAATCTCCTATTGTCTCACCTTGATTTGCGTGCGCAATCCAGGCGCATTTCCCGAAAGCTTTTATGTGAAATCTAAGTAAAATAATGAAATTGGCCTTTAAAATTAATTAAAGTTGACTTTGGTCAACATTCTTGGTAAACGGACCTAGACCCGTGATCCGACAGTCGCGTAGGGTCTGTAGTAAAATATGGGACTTGGGCGTATGCTCGGAATCGAATTCCGAGGTCCCAAGCCCGAGAAAAGAATTTTTTAAAAAAATTATTTGCTGGAAAATATAAAGGCTTTTTGAAATGAAATGAAGCATGTTCTTGATGGTATCAGGCCCGTATCTTGGTTCCGGAGCCCGGTATAAGTTTAAAATAATAAATAAGTTGAATCTGTGAAATTTGGTAAGAATCGAAATTGGTTTGGTATAAATCGGACCTATAGTTGAGAAAATAGAAATTTTAATGTTCTTGGATGATTTTATGAATTTGAGGTTGACTTCGTAGTTGTTGATGTTATTTTGTTGATTTGATCGCACGAGCAAGTCCGTATGATATTTTTAGACTTGCGTACATGCTTGGTTTGGAGTCCCGAGCGCTCGGGTGAGTTTTGGATAGACTACGGAGTGAATTTGGACTTAGGAAAATTGTTGCAGGTTGTAGGTCTGGTGCTGTCCTCTGATCTCGCAATTGCGAGACCAGGGATCACAATTGCGAAACCTGTCAGCTTGGTAACTGTGAGGGGCTGTTCGCAATTGCGAAAATATGCCCTGGCCAGTTTGCTCGCATTTGCGAGCAATTCTTCGCAAATGCGAAGCCCGCAGAAAATCCCAGCCGTCGCAAATGCGACCATTCCTTCGCAAATGCGAAGGTAGCAGAGACTCTCAGGGTTCGCAACTGGTCGCAACTGCGATATCTGCACCTGCTAATTGGGATTTTTTACGGGATTTTATCCATTTTTGAAACTCTTTCAAACCCTAAACTCTCTTGGGCGATTTTCCAAAGAAAGATTCTTTTCCAAATCATTAGTAAGTAATTTCTAACTTATTTCATTCAATCTTTAACATCTTTTTACATAATTTTATTTTAAAATCAATAGTTTTTCATGGAAAATTGGGTGTTTTGGGATAGAAGTTAGGATTTTCAAATTTTGGGGATTTGGATCCCGATTTGAGATCCGATTTCAAAACTAATTACATATTTGAGTTTGTGAGTGAATGGGTAATAGGGTTTTGGTTCGAACTTCGGGTTTTGACCAAGCGAGCCCGTGGTTAATTTTTGATTTTTTGGGGAAAATAATGGAAAACCTATTTTCATGCATTAGAATTGGTTTATTTGGCATTTATTGATATTGTTAAGTAATTTGTGGCTAGATACAAGCGAATTGAAAATGAAATCGAGAAGTAAAGCGGTAGTAGAGGCTTAATTTATTTGTGGAATTGAGGTAAGTATTTGGTCTAACCTTAGCTCGAGGGAATATGAGTTGTGGTCTTATTTGCTATGTGTTAAGTGTTGAGTACGACGTATAGGTGTGGTGACTAGTATCTATACTTTAGTGTCAAGCATGCCCGTGCGTCTTATACTATGATTATTGCGACTCCATTATGTATTGTCCATGCTTAATATGATGATTATAAATGTTGAACAAGGCTTATGAACGTATTCTTGGTAATTGACCATTGTTGAGCATTAGTTCGAGTTGAGACTTATGTTGTGAAGTGATTGTGAAAACGAGATGAGATATATTGTTGTTTGCCTTACCGAGATGTTATTGTTTATGATATTGTTTCCCTTGCCGGGATGTTATTGTTTATGATATTGTTTCCCTTGCCAGAATGTTACTTCTTATGATATTGTTTCCCTTGCCGGGATATTGTTGTTATACTATTGTTCCCTTGGCAGGATTCTTTTTTGATTGGTGTTGATTCGTATATTGGGATCGGATTGCAGGCCGCTATAATATTATATAGGATCGGGTTCCACACTACAACAAGGAGTAATAAGGGTGGATAGGTGGGGTCGGGTTGCACGCCACAACATCATTATATGATTTGGATCGGGTTACACGCCACAATATCATTATATGATTTGGATCGGGTTGCACGGCGCAATAGTATTATATGATTGGGATCGGGTTGCACGCTGCAACAAGAAAGAATAAAAGTAAATATTGATTCTTATGGTGAGAACGAAGTAAAATCAAGAAAGGTGATGTCGTGCACTTGTTACTGTTTTTCTTATTCTTGTTGATATGAAATTATGGTGTTCTTTATGTTTTCTCTATTGGAATTCTATTAGTACTTGATATTCCCATCAGCTTGTTCCCCTTTCCCATCTTTAACTGCTAGTTTCTGTTGTTATTATTTGTCGTATATGATTTAACTGCACATATTTATTTGTAGTCTTGTCCCAGCCTCGTCACTACTTCGCCGAGGTTAGGCTCGGCACTTACCAACATATGGGGTCGGTTGTGCTGATACTACACTCTGCACTGTGTGCAGATCCCAGTGTTGTAGCATTTGGACCACAATGAGGTTGCTGCCTTCATTCCAGCGGAGACCCGAGGTAGTCCTGCAGACATCCGCATGCCTTGGCATTCCCTTCTATCCTATTTCCTTCTGTTCTTACTTATTTCAGAGATAGACATGTATTTTTCTTTGTTCAGACCCTATTTGTAGTATTCTTAGATAGTCCGTGAGAATGTGACACCAGTTCCGGGTGCATTATTTCTATGGTGTTGTAATTGTATTAAGTTAAATTATTAAATTTCGTCTTCCGCATTTCTTCTTATTATTATTATTCCGTTGTTAATCATATATTGACTTGTAAATGTTAAAGGTTAAGGAAAAAGGGTAATAAATTCTATACACTCGGCTTGTCTAACTTTCACGAGTTGGCTCCATTACGACCCCCGAGGGTAGAAAATTCGGATCGTGACACATACATAACTTACTTCTGAACCAGACCCCTGATGTTGGTATTAGTTATTGCTTGATGTAGCGAGTTGCTCATATTTTAATTCCTGTTTTTGAAACTTAATTACAGTGAAAGAATTTCATATCCCAAGTCTATAAGAAGCAATTCTTATTTGGGTTTCTTCAGTTCTATTATATTTGTCTTGAGATATTGTTGGCTTGGCTAACTTGTTTCGAATTTTTTTCCGAATTGGCTCTTGCAATTAAGTAGGCGTTTGAGCATAAAAAATGTAGTTTTTGATAACAATAAATTTTGTAGTAAGGTTTATAAATGATATTTGAAATTATGTTTGAACATACATTTTATTTAATGTGAGGGGAAAACAATTTTCCGGAAAACTTGAAAAAGTGCTTTTCCAAAAAACTCATTTTCGAAAAATCTTCAAAACTTGCAAATTTCCTTGGACAAACACGTTTTTGAGAAAAAAAAAATCCAACAAAAAAAAGGAAAAAAATTCCGTGCACAAACGGGACCTAAATATACAACAACTTATGATACCTTATGTCAAAAATGCCCTAGCTTAATAGCATGTTTGGCCTGCAAAATTCAGCTTATTTGAGAATTGTTTTTTCTTAAAAGTATTTTTGGTGAGAAATAGTTGATGTTTGGCTAATTAATTTGAAAAGCACTTCTGAGCAACAATTAGTGGGCTTTTGGACATAAGAATTGTAAAAAATCAAAAAAAAAATGAATATTTTTTCAAGTGAAAATTGTATTTGAAAATTAGAATTATATTTGGACATGAATATAATTTTGGGTTATTTTTGAATTTTTATGAGTGATTTGAGTGAAAATTTTGAAAAATAGTTTTTTGGAGTTTTTCAAATTTTCAAAAAATTTCCGAATTATCTTCAAGTGAAAATTGGATATTTTATGGTCAAACACTGATTTCGAAAAAAAGTACATTTTTCGAGGAAAAAGAGTAAAAAAAAATCTTATGTCCAAACAGGCTTTTTAGTGTTTGACCAAGTTACTTTTAAAAACGGCTACTAAGTATATTTTTGTCAAAAAAGTACTTTCAAAAAGGATTTTTAGAGAAAAAGCTAATTTTTTTTACTTTTATTCAAAAACAATTTTTTTGTTTCAAAAGTTTGGTCAAAAAATAATTTTTTTGAAAAAGAAAATGCTTTTTGAGTTTGGAGAAGTTGGGCCGAAGAGACTATAATACCGGCTAGTAACAAATTAAAAGCATGTATATTCAATTAAATTATACACGTTTTGAAGTATCTTATATTTTCCATTAATTAGGGAATAGTTTTTTTAAGTTTCCTTGCAACTCTATAGTTTCCCCTGATTTTCTTCGTTTCTATTTTAGCAAAAACAAAAAGAACACATTTTCTTCTCCATGTAACTACATCTCCTTAATTGGGAGCCATGAAAAAAATCCCTTCAAATAAATCTCATTTTTTCAAACCAATTCTGCCAGGTTTCAAGAATGGCCTTGTAAGTTATTATACTTTTAATTATTTCATCTTTCTATATTTAATAATTCTGCTATATGTATGTATGTTATAAAGGTGAAGGAGGGGGAATGTGAGAGACCTTGTAATAGTATATTATTGTCGCGTCCTATAAAAAGATATGAATCATATATTCTCTGTGACATGGCTGTTATTTAATTACACATATTTGTTGTACTGCAGAAAATTCCTGTAGGTTTCTTGAAGTATCTGAAGGGAAATGAGAATGAACATGCACTACTGAGAAGGGGTGGTAAGAAGTGGCTGGAGAAGGTGAACAAGACTTGAAATAGAGAAGCACCAAAGAAATATATTAAGTTACTACAATTTGATTGTAGTGGCGAGCACATCTCTAAAAAGTTCTTTAGTTACATATCAAAATAAGGGATTACATCTTAATTGACTACACCGTAAACTCCATAATAAAGTGGTGTAGTAGAAAGAAGAAATAAGTCTCTTTTGGACATGGATAGATTAATGACGTGTTATTCAGATTGCCTTATTTGTTTTTGGAATATTTCCTATAAACTGCAAATTACATTCTGAATTTAGTTCATTCTAAGTTAGTACCTGGGACATGTATAGAACTGTGGACTGAATGTAAGCTCGGTCTGTGGCATGTTCAGATATAGGAGCATATGTGCTGAAAGGGAAAGCAGATATGTAAGTTGGAACTAAGAATGGATAGGTGCATGTTTATTGAATATCCAAGAAAACGAATGGAGTTTTATTTCATTGTCCAAAAGAAAATAAGGCAAATTGACGTTCAAGAACATCAAAACCCACAAGTCGGAATTGACGTTCCATTGCATTTGAGTAGTGGGAGAACGTTAATAGACATAATATGCCTTTATCGAGTGGGAGTGATGTTTGAACAGTGAACACTATAGTAAGAAGTCACTAATATTTCAATGTCATAAGGTAATGAAGGTAATATTAGTAGTACTTCGTTGTAGTGGGAGAAAGCTAAAGAAAATCATAGTTCGGTGTACGTTCTTGGGATAGTTTCGGTAACAGGATCCATGAAGAGTTTAATACCAAACTAGATAGTTATGACAAAACACTACTGGACAAATATTGCATCAGATATAACTTGGCAAGATTCTTTAACACAACCTTATTCGGTGAAGACTTTTAATAGTGATGTAAAAGAATGTCTGAGAAAGTTGTAGATGCATGGTTATGAGTCTAAGTGGGAGATTGTTGGGACATATACTATTAACCGTGCATTTGAATATAGTATATTCTAATAATTATCATGGTTAAAAGACTAAGTGAGAGATTGTTGGGATATATACTATTAACCATGAGTTTGGTTTAGATATAGTATTTATTATGAAACAATTGTTTATTCAGTTTTAATATAAAGTTTTAAATAGATCATATATTAGTGTGTCATTTGCATGTATAGTAGATGATTTAGTGTATAGAGTTTAGCTTATACACGAAAGATTAAATCATCGGTTCTTATAAGTATAAAGGTTAAGTTCACAATCTAATGATGGAATTGGACAACCCATCATGAATGATTGTAGTACAAGATTAAATATAATTTATCTTGATTATGGGAATGGTTTAATTCCAACTTCTTGTGCTGTTACATTTTGTATGTATTGAACGGACCAGGTAGAGATAAGTATTTTATACTGACTTAATAAAATAAACTTTCTAGCTATTAAATGTACTTATACTCTTAATCTTGATATAATTATTATTAGTTGTGTATATTATTATTGTTGTAATTTATTAAAAGGCGAGATTCTTTCGTGGGTCAATATGCCTGGTAAATTGGATAATAATAATAATATACATTGACGAAGTAATAGTTAGTTGATGGAATCCATGTCTCGATTTAGAGATTGATGATACACCTTTATGAAAGCTTATAAGTTTTCATGTGTAAACCCGGCCGGTGGATTTTGTATCCGACACATGAAATAAGTTAAGCGAAAGTCTAAAGGAAATAATCAATAAATTAAATCGTCAGTAATTTAATTTAATTGATTAGTATCTGAATCTTAACATGGGGAGTTAAATAAGATTTAATGGATGAATTTCGAAATTGAATAAGGAGTGCAATTACGTATTTTTAGTGGAATAATTCATAATTAGTTATGGTGGATATTAATTTCAAAAATTTCCATAATTGGAAGCCTTGTTAATTAAATTATGTGATCCCTACTGTGCCTAAATAATAGGAAATAAAGGAATCCTTTTTCTGGTGGAAAAGAAAACCCAACAGGTTTTGGAAAAGGGTCTTAACCCTTAAAACTTGTGCTATAAATACATAAGGTTTTCCACCTAGAGGAGAGAACACATGGTGGCTGAAATTTTCAGCCAAGTTTTCCTAGAAATTTCGCCCACACGAAATTGCTATTTCCGGTATTATTTTGGGTAACACAGTAGAAGATCGTGGAACGTTCGAGGATCACGATTGTGCGGTTGATGGAGATTCCATTGAGAAGTTATGGAACTGAAGGTTTCACGTGGTAGAAGAGATATGTTCATGCTTCAAAAGGTAACCCGTGAAATCCCGTTTATGCTAGTTGTCTAGATTACATGTGATTTTAATATTGGGATTGCTTCTGCTGCTTATTATAATCCATCAATTGGTATCAGAGTCCACTTACATATAATTAGATAGCTAAGTTTTTCATGAAACAAGAATATTGTGTTTATGTGCGTTTTTTGAATTACATGTATATGTGATTTTCTGAAAAACTACACTGCTGTTTTGTGAATTAACTGTACAAATTTTGGATTATTCTTGTAATCATGAGATATCTATTTTTTATTGATATTTGATTGATATTATCTGGATTTTTTGGGATAAACCCTAGAAAAATGCAAAACCGGATTTTGACCGAATAACCGGTATTTTCGGAGGTCGGTGAACTTGACAGACTCCGATTGAGCTGAAATTTGGTGGGTCCATCGAAAACGACGTGGTGAGGAAAACTCAATGCATAGCAGTAATCATGTTATTTTTCGGCATTTTGAGGTCGTTTGGACTGTGTTTTGGACGTTTTTCTATTTTCTGAAAATTATTTTTTAATAATTTTAATTCGTTTTTAATTTAATGGTGATGGGGGTGAGTCCCCATGGTCTCCATGATTAAATACTGGTGATATAATGAGTTTACACATTAGCTATTAGTAAATAGATATGTTGTTGAATTAAATTTAATAATAGAGGTGTAGGATTTTATTCACTAGGTATACAAGGTATAATTGATATTGTGTAATGATATAATTATTTTGTAAGAAAGTGAAATTCTTTGTTTGATATCCTGGATGACTAATGATTGGAGGGCTTGGCATATTGGTGCGTAAAAAAGTTTTTCTCAAATTTTAGTTTATGTTTTCATGCCCTGCGTGATTGCTAGTCTTGGATTTTTTCTAGTTTGAGGTTGTAATTAAGTGAAATATGACGATATTTTGTATGAGTTTTATATTATAGGCATGACTTTTAAGTTGTGGTCCATAATCTGCCATAAAATAATTGTATGAGCTACATGTATCTTCACTTGTAAATTGAGAATTTTGTGAGTAATAAACAGTTTCTTGTATATTTAATAAAAGGATAATTTATTACAAAAGGAGATATTGTGTATCCTAGAAATATGAAGAACATAATATGTGCCTTGAGCTCATAGTATAATTATAAGGAGAATGGAAATCAATATCATATTTATTTTACTTCATGAAACTGCTTAAAACGGTTATTTTCCGAGTTTGATTACAGGTTGGTGGTCATGAATTTGACGAACTCTGATTGACCTGAAACTTGTTAGGTTCATCGAAAACGATCTAGTGAGAAAACCTCACTGCTAAGCAGTGAATCGTGTTGTTTTTCGGCATTTTGAGGTCGTTTAGATGGGTTTTCAAGCAGTTTATTAAATTGAATTTATTATAAATATGAACAATTATTCCTATATATCGGCTATATTTGTGTTAAATCTGAAACATGATGGTTTAACTTGATATGATATATAGTAAGAATGCAAATCACATGAATTTAATCCTAAATACGCCAAAATAATTTATTTGAATTTGGTCTAGTTTTGGCGATCGTGAATTTCACAAGCTCCGAATGACCTGAAATTAAATAAGATCATCGAAAACGATCATTTAAGAAGAACTCACTGCTAAGAAGTGAATCGCATCGTATTTTGACGATTCAGGATCGTTTAGATGAGTTTTTTGAAGATTTGGCGGATTAAAATGTGATTTACATACAAAAAGTCATTCTTTCAATCATTTTATTTATGTCTAATCTGGAACATGATAACACGTGTTAATTTGACATGAATTGGTATATGATAAGAATGTATGTCATATTTTACATTCTTAAAAAATGTTTAAAATAGTAATTTTTCAAATTTGGTCACAATTTTTGGAGATTCTGATTTTAACGATTTCGGATTGATCTGAAATTTGATAGGTTTATCAGAAATAGTCCACTAAACAATACTCACTGCTTTGCAATGAAAAACGTTAATGTTAGCATTTTAAGATTGTTTAAATGGGGTATTGAGCATTTTATAATTATGGAACTTAATCCTCAGAGAAAAGTTTGTGGTTGTAATAAAGTGGTGATAGGAATAAACCCCTATAGTCTCCATTTTTTTATTTATAGTGAGATAATAAATTTACGTGTTGACATTAGGTCTTCCTCCATATCGGATAAATTTATTATGAACTCACTGGCTATAGTTACTAGTTATTGATAACCTGTATTAACTCTCCATCTGAGCTTAAAGGGTTGAATCAATTTTGTAACTAAAATACAATCATGATTAAGTGGTGATAGAAATATATTTCTATGGTCTTCCACTATTAATTTCAAGTGAGTAATAAATTTATGTGTTGACTTTAGGTCTTTCTCCATATCGGATAAATTTATTGTAAGCTCACTAGGTGAAATACTAGTAATTGATATAGTGTACTTACTCTCCATCTGAGTATACATGTTGGATCAATGAACTAGAGCTATTAAAAATGATGTTCACTTGACTTAAATTAACAGTATACTCTCCATCTGAGTTGGGTCGTTTTAATTGGTAGAGTGAATAATCTGTCATTACATATGTATGTTGCATGAGTAGTTCTTTTCCCATCGAAATTGCTATTCAAGATGCATGACATATATGTGCAGTGTGTTTAAAAATTTTGTACTAAAAGGTTATATACAATTGACTGAAAATAATAGTATACTCCCCATCTGAGTTGGTTCTATTAAATTTTGGATTGTATAATTCTTGCATTATATAATATACTTTGCATGAATGATTCTTTTCCCATCGAAATTTATTATTCGAGATGCATGTATGTATATAAATATTGAATGCAGTCTGAATTTAATATTCAGAGTTTTGACTTATTATGATCTATTTAATATTTTTATCTCAAGTCCACAATGACTTTATGTAATTTGTCGTATTACTTATTAAAATTTTTTTTTTAGTGATAAGACATTAATTTAAAGGATGCAATATATGTATTTTTTTGTTAGAAGGAATTTAATTCCGGCTTCTGGGCAAAATAAGAGATGGATATTTATTTTATTTTTCGAATAACTCTTGAGTTATTGAGCTTGATAAATATTTTATCTCTTGTGGTACACGAATGCATGACCTTGTTATTGTATATTGATGTCTCTCCTGAACAGAACAATATTAGTCTACTCCATAAGAGAATATGTTCTTCAAAATTGAGTAAAACTTATCTGTGCACTTTTGTCTAAGTCATATTAATCTGGATAGGATTTCAAGTTGGTCAAGGGTGGACCTTAAGGTTCATTGAAAGTAGAGGTACTACCAACTTATGATCCCGTTCGGAAGGAAATTTGACTAAAAGATGTTTTCCTTTAAAAGGAAATAAAACTAGTGATAAGCTAGAATGAATCCTTTCTGATTTGTATGGTTAAATGAACATACTCGTAAGAGATAGTTTTTGAGTATTTTATGACGTTCATAAATGATTACTCAAAATATTAATATATTTATTTGATGCACTGTAAGTCTTAATGAATTAAGTAATTCAAGGTTTTTAAGACTTGAAACAGAGAAGCACCAAAGAAATATATTAAGTTACTACAATTTGATTGTAGTGGCGAGCACCTCTCTAAAGATTTTTTAAGTTACATATCAGAATAAGGGATTACATCTCAATTGACTACATCGTAAACTTCATAATAGAGTGGTGTAGTAGAAAGAAGAAATAAATCTCTTTTGGATATGGATAGATTAATGACGTATTATTCAGATTTGCCTTATTTGTTTTTGGAATATTTCCTGGAAACTGCAAATTACATTATGAATTTAATTCCTTCTAAGTTAGTACCTGGAACATCTATAGAATTGTGGACTAAATGTAAGCTCGGTCTGTAGCATGTTCAGATATAGGATTGTCCCGCATATGTGCTGAAAGGGAAAGCAGATATGTAAGTTGGAACTAAGAATGGATAGGTGCATGTTTATAGAATATCCAAGAAAATGAATGGAGCTTTATTTTATTGTCCTAAAGAAAATAAGGCAATAGTTAAAACAAATGCATTTTTCTAGATAAGGACTGTTTAATAAAATATGTTCCTATAAGTAAACTATTTTTACAGGAACTGGGCAAAGAAATAACTAGATGTTCAAGGACATCAAAACCCACACGTCAGAATTGACTTTCCATTGCATTTTAAGTAGTGGGAGAACGTTAATAGATATGATATGCCTTTATCGAGTGAGAGTAATGTTTGAACATTGAACATTATAGTAAGAAGTCACTAATATTTAAATGTCGTGAGGTAACGAAGGTAATATTAGTAGTACTTCGTCGTAGTGGGAGAAAGCTAAAGAAAATCATAGTTCAGTGTACATTCTTGGGATAGTTTCAGTAACAGGATCCCTGAAGAGTTTAATACCAAACTAGATAGTTATGACAAAGCACTACTGGACAAATATTGCATGAGATATAACTTGGCAAGATTCTTTAACAAAACCTTATTTGGTGAAGACTTTTAATAGTCATGTAAAAGAATGCCTGAGAAAGTTGTAGATACATCGTTATGAGTCTAAGTGGGAGATTGTTGGGGCATATACTATTAACCATGCATTTGGATATAGTATATTCTAATAATTATCATGGTTAAAAGTCTAAGTGGGAGATTGTTGGGATATATACTATTAACCATGGGTTTGGTTTAGATATAGTATTTATTATGAAACAATTGTTTATTCAGTTTTAATAAAGTTTTAAATAGATCATATATTAGTCTGTGTCCTTTGCTTATATAGTAGATGATTTAGTGTATAGAGTTTAGCTTATACACGGAAGATTAAATCATCGGTTCTTATAAGTATAAAGTTTGAGTTCACAATCTAATGATGGAATTGGACAAACCATTAGGAATGATTGTAGCACAAGATTAAATATAATTTATCTTGATTATGGGAATGGTTTAATTCCAACTTCTTGTGCTAGTACATTTTGTATGTATTGAACGGACCAGGTAGAGATAAGTATTTTATACTGACTTAATAAAATAAACTCTCTAGCCATTAAATGTACTTATACTCTTAATCTTGATATAATTATTATTAGTTGTGTATATTATTATTGTTTTGATTTATTAAAAGGCGAGATTCTTTCGTGGGTCAATATGCCTGATAAATTGGATAATAATAATATACATTGGCGAAGTAATAGTTATTTGATGGAATCTATATCTCGGTTTAGAGATTGATGATACACCTTTATGAAAGCTTATAAGTTTTCATGTGTAAACCCGGCCGGTGGATTTTGTATCCGACACATTAAATAAGTTAAGCGAAAGTCTAAAGGAAATATTCAATAAATTAAATCGTCAGTAATTTAATTTAATTGATTAGTATCTGAATCTTAACATGGGGAGTTAAATAAGATTTAATGGATGAATTTCGACATTGGATAAGGAGTGCAATTACGTATTTTTAGTGGAATAATTTGTAATTAATTATGGTAGATATTAATTTCGAAAATTAGAAATTAATTCCATAATTGGAGCCTTATTAATTAAATT
>MU773832.1:59707-90831 GCA_026770625.1 Nicotiana glauca
CACTGATGTCGATGATCGTCCTTGTATTGAACATCTAGAAAGTTCTTTGACTAATTTACATAATGGCTAATTGAAGAAATAGTTGTGTTGTGCAATTTATAAAGGAAATGATTTTCTCGTGGAAGACAATAAAGTTGACAGTGTGGGTGCAATTGTAGTTTATTTGTAGTTTTTATTTATAAATTTTGTAGATGAAGAGCAAATTTTGTTGTCAACATTTTTTCTTGACACAAGATTGTAGTTTGATTGTAGTATAAATGTAGTAATTTTGTAGATACTCTTAAAAATAATACAACTTTATACAATACTTAAACTGATTTGTAGTTTATTTGTAGAAATTTTATCTACAAGATATCTACAAACTGAATACATTGAATTTTAATATCCCAATTCTCATTTCAATTGTAGCATAATTGGCATTTTCGACATAATTGTAGAAGACTTGTAGAAGTTTTAGTCTTCCCAATCTACAATTTATCTACAATTTATCTACAATTTATCTACAATATATCTACAATTCTATAATTCTACAATTTATCTACAATTTAACTACAATTCTGGAAATATGTCTTCTTCTTCTTCTTCGACGAATTTCAATCAGAAATTCAGTCAAAACCAAGTCTATTCTTCACCAAAATCCCTCAAAATTGAGATATAAACTCCTAAACATATTCTGAATTATTTACAACAACACCCAATCCAAACAAATAATGATTTTTGAAAACTCGATTTTGAATTTAAAAGCTTTTAAGCTTTTTAATGGCTATTAATGGTGGAAAATATATGGAAGAATAGATTTTTTCAACTTTGGGATTTTTGACATGATTTAGTGTAGTTGATAGAGAAAAAGACGAAGAACAGATATGGTTTCGATAATTTGAGTACTGATGTCGACGAAAAATAATTTTGTATTCTACAATTTGTATTGCGTTGTAGAATTCGTAGAACCAATTTGATTACTGGAGCTTCAGTAGCTTGCGTTTTTTGAGAATTGTAGTAGAGTGAGAGAAGACAGATCTGTTTCCGTTGAGGAAGGAGAGAATTACGCAGCAATAAGATCTCCTTCCGTTTCAAAATTCAATACGCAGATCTGGTGCCTTATTTTTTGCGCGCTTTTTATGGCAAAATGTACCTATTATTGGATTGGTATATATTTTGTAGAAAAAATGTGGACTACACGGGTAAATAACAAATTATGAATATTTTTTGTAATAAGGTTTCATATATGGCATAGATAGGTAAAAATCCCTTTCATTAATTAGTCCGATAAATAACAATAACATGTTTTGTACCACCTTTTCACTTTAAGCACTTGACTTACTATATGAGTAGTATTTATATAAAAATTTATGCTCTGTGTCGATAGTTGCTTTCTATATGTGTAATTTTCCATATTTATCAAGTTGTCAAACAAGGCTTCTTCCCATACAGAAGCAACTCCTCTTGAGAAGCTGCCTTTTGGTCAATCTCATTTTGTATGCACTATTAGACCCTATTGCCTTTCAAAAGCTTTCTTGGTAAGTCTTAAAACTCAATTCATCCAGGATGAGATGACTACGGTTGCACTATTTTAATGCAAACTCACCAATAGCGAAGTAGATTGGATTAGGATACATTTGTTGGTCTGATCAGTTTTGAATTAATTCGGTTCGGATGAATTAATTCGTTTCGGGTCAATTCGATGTATTTTGAATCAATTTAATTTGATGTGCAAGATTTTTGGAACATAAATAAATAGGTTATCATCAAGCTGAACAAGTTTTGTCCAATGCGATCTAATTTTTTCGGTTCAAATTATTGAATAATATGATTAAAAAGATAAATTAAAATATACAAATACACCGCTTCAATCTACATATAAGTATTATCTCTGTTGATTCTATCATTCGAAAAAAATTAAAAATCAAGAGGAAAAAATATATTTGACGGATACAAAGAGAAAGATCTAGAAAAACAGAAATGAAGCAAATATATAATTCAATAAATAGTAAAAATTGGCTACAAAGAGAAAGGAAATGCAAAGATGAAGATTGAAGAATTAAAAGAAATAAAGATGGGTAATTGGCACTTTAACCATGGCTAAGAAGCAGATTAGTGGCTCTGGGTGCCACCTTTTACTTATATAGGTTTTGTTGTGTAAACTATCAATACATACATGAAATTTTACCCGGTTGTACGGGTGGCCTACCACCCCCAATGCTCTACATAGATCTGTCCCAGGTTAGAGTCCCAAAATGCTTAGGAAATGGAAAATGGGCTGGTGGTCTCCTTATATGAATTTAGGCCGTTCTTTCCTTACGAGTTAGTTTTTTGGGTTGAGTTAGGCCCCAGCGTCATATTTTTACAAGGTAAATTAAAGAAGCATATGTGCACCATTTTTCTTTCTCTTTAATTGTTTTGGTTATATATTCGAAGAAAAAGAGACTATTTAATCATGTTTGCAAATGGCTATACACCATGTCAGTTCCTTCCTCAACAATTTGCAAAAGCAAATGGTCTCACAAACAAGAAATGCGATTTGATTATAAGAGATGGAAGACAAAGGTCGTGGAAACTAAAGCTAAGTTCTTCCAAAAGACTAGTCTTTAGACAAGAGGGGTTGCTCTGATGGTAAGCAACCCCCATTTTCAATCAAGAGGTTGTGAGTTCCAGTCTCCCCAAGAGCAAGGTGGGAAGTTCTTTGAGGGAAGGATGCCGGAGGTCTACTCTCCCCAGACCCTACGAAATTGGATTATACCAGATTGTTGTTGTTGGTGGATGGCGTTGCTGATAATTGCTTAAAAGAGGGAGATCGTATAATGTTCCAGATTGTTTCTAATGGAGAGACGCCAATATGAAAATTTCAAGTTGTTACCGGTGTTGAAACTCCAATCATGAGGAAGTTTCAAGGCAAGTCGTTAATCTCTTTTATTGCCATATGCACTTCCATATTGAACTTTATTTTCAAATCATATTCTGTTCTAATTAATTATTTCCTTTCAACATGATTTGGAACAACAGACATTAGGAAAAAGCCCTCAAACATGAGTCCTCTCAATGCAAAAGTATCTACTTCAACTTCTGGTGATGATAATGATCTTTCTTATTTCATTTCAACCATTAAACCTTATTGCACCAAGAAGTCAGTTTTGGTTAGTGACTTAAACTAATTTTAGTTATATTTTTTTCTTTGCCTTTTTTTGTTTTTGTGATGACAACTGATCAAACTTGTTCTACATATAATGGAATAAATTCTATGGTAGTATCTTCCATTGAATTTTGCAAAGTCAAATGGGTTAATGGATAGAAAGTGTGAGATAATTCTGAAAAATGAAGAACATAGATCTTGGTCAGTGTGGCTAGGGAGAGATTCACATCATTTTGGAATTATAAGTGGATGGAGAGAATTCAGAACAGCAAATGGTCTCCAAGCAGGAGATGTTTACAAGTTTCAACTCATCAAAAATGGAGAAAAACCTATAGCGCACTTCCATTATAAGTATCCTTCCAGTTCTACTATACTTTTATCGAGTTTAAGTTTTATGCTCTGACGGTATAAAAAAAAATTTACATAATTATATCACTTATAAGGTAACTGTAAATAAACCCCTTCAATTTTACGGTTTTTGTTTAACATTTCTCATAATTGTGTTATTATTCTCGCAAATAGTTAATTTAAAAGGTATTTACATGTTTTGTTATACTTTGAAATTACTAAGGATGTCATATTGAACACATTGTAACGGGGCTCCCTGGCAGATGTTGTAACAACTTTCATAATTATGTATTTTGCAGGCAAGTATTCTGAGAAGGCTGCAAAGAGGAAGGGGCATTAGTGAAGCTAACTTGACTTTTGGGTCTTTTTTTGGGTCAAAATTTTGTTAATGCAGTATATGTGCGTAATCAGAGGCAGATCTAGAATTTCTAGTGCATGGGTGCAATACTAAAAAAAAGGAGAAAAAAATATATTTAGTGGGATTTGATAATTATTCCTCTTGGTAAATAACTGAGTCGTCGACCAAATGAATCATTCAACCTTCTTGGAGCCTGGGTGCCAACGGTTAATATTATACCAATTTTAGAAAATATGTACATAAAATATCTAATTTTACGGATAGAGCATGGGTGCATGTGCCCCATAGTTTTGCTTATACATCCGCCTCTGTGCGTAACCTCAAAATTTTCTTCTACAAATCTCTAAAAACTGCTATTCCAACGACTTGGAAGTACTGACCGGCCTAGCCAGCTTTTGTCCAGACCCTAATTACTCAGTATGGATTAATTGTGGTATATATAAACTACCAACGATTATTTGTACCATATGGCTTTTTATTGTGAAAAATTCCCAGGAAAACCTGCGGCTTCTATCCTTCGGATGCGCACTAAGTAACTAGCTTATTTTGCAATAACTCGCAAATTATTCCGGAGATGTAAATCACACGAAGCAAACCCGGTTCGACAAGCTCTGACCGAGGAGGTTGCTAGTGAAGGGAATTGATTCCAAGTCTCCAACGCGGGAAGTGGAAACCAACCACCCAAACAACTCAACCAATCCTTGCATGCTACTTCTGCAACATGCACCTTGTGTGGTCCATTTCTCTAGGAAAGAAAATAATTAATCTCTCCGGTCCAAACTAAGTAATTTTTTTAGGTGTTTTCACACATATTAAAAAATTCATATTTTAACATTAATTAGCAATGGAATTGACCATATTAACCTTTACTATCTCACATAAATACTCCTAACACATATTCCAACACTATTTACTCCATGAACAATTTAGGAAAAAAATAATTAATTCATTATTGAAATCTGGAAAAATCACTTATTTTGGACCACAAGAAAAAGATCAAAAATCACTTATTTTGGACCCGAGGGGTATCAAATACCTAATATCTCGTCCCCAAATTATGGTTGTTCATTCTGTAAGAATCCGACACATCATTTTGCACATTTTTGTTCTAATTCTTTTTGACTGTTGATTTGTTGTATTAAAATACTCCCACATTATATAATTTAAAATATATGATTTCTTTTGTTTATAAATGTTTGTTTATGAAAAAGCAACAAAATCATTAAGCAAACAAGCATATGTCTAGCAATAGTAGAAACCAAAGAACAAGAGAAAAAGGATCCTGTAGAAGCATTAACATAAAAGGTTATTTTTGTCATTTGCTAGTTTGATCCATGTATTGTTTAATACAAAACCCCACTATAGTCACACAAGTGAGGTATAGGTAGAGTAGTGTGTACACAGACCTTACCCTTACCATGGGGCTAGAGAGGCTATTTCCGAATATACCCTCGGCACAAGAAGATGAAATGCGGCAATAAAATAGTAACAACAACATAATAATAAAGATAGTACCAGCTAGAGCCGTCAATATGGGTTTGGCCCGTTGGGCCAGCCCAGACCGTGATTTAGCATGGTTGTGCTAGAATTTTTGGAGCCCGTTTAAAAATGAGGTTTTTAAGCCCGGTCCGGGTAAGCCCGTGCCCCGCGAGGCTTGACTGAGGCTGGGTCGGGCCGGCCCGCAGGCCTAATAAAATATATAAAAAGTATACTGTCTTTAGATATGGAAGGTCATAATTGGATCTTTATTAAGAGAAACTAAAACTTGATCTTCAGAAGTTTCAAGAGGTGATGTTGTCATGTATTGGGAGGACCGTTCTAGAAAATATCCCGATCTTTCAATGATGGTGCGTGATGTACTTAGCATTCTTATTACCAATGTACGATCGAAATTAATATTTAGCATTGGTGGCGTGTTCTTACAAAGTACAGAAATTGCATTTATTATGAAAATGTCCAAACACTTGTTACAACTTGAAATTGGCTGCACAGGTTTTCCCGAACTCAAACTGGTAATATTTTTTATGTATATTGAAATATTATTCATTTTTAAAATTTAATTATTTTTAATATTTAACTAACTAATATTGCATATGAATTGTAGATGAAAGTGAAGATGTTAAGACAACCTTGTCACAAGCGGATTCAAATGTGCTTGATGAAGATGATGTGTTAGATATCTCATAAGTATCATGAACGTTCTCTTGAATAGTTTGTTTTAGTTTTGACTTTTAGTGAGTGAAATGTAGTCCTGTCTTTTACTTTTTTATAGTATTTATTGTGATATATTGGAATAGTATAAAAAGTTATTAAGTTTTGCGTATTTTTTCCAATAAGATATTTTTTTAACTTTTAAATAATTATCTTTTTTTAGGTCAGAACTTAAAGAAAAAATATAAAATTATATTTTAAAAATTATGGGTCGGCCCGTGATCCACATAGGGCTGGGATGAGCTAACCATTATAAGGCCCATCAAAATGATGGGTTAGCCCAGCCCAGCCCAGTCCGTCAATTGCTAAAGCTCACGTGGACTAGGCTAGCCCGTCCCGGCCCAAATTGACAGCTCTAGTACCAACGAGCCAAGAGTCAGAAAATATGTTTGGAAAAATGGTATCAATAAGCAATATCAATAATCAGTGCAGTGACAAGGTCCTAGAAAATAGTACGAGCACAACATGTACCACTAGCATACTAAAACACGACACTAACCGACTAGACTTACACACATAACGGAGTAGAAGATCGCTCAACTAACTACTAACCTCCAACCCTAATGCTCTCCATTCATACCTTCTTATCAAGGGACATGTCCTCGGTGAGCTGAAATTACGTCATGTCCTCATCACCTCTCCCCAATACTTCTTTGGCCGCCCTCTGCCTCTCCTCATACCCGTCAGAGTCAACCGCTCGCACCTCCTAACCAAGGCATCTAAGCTTCTCTTTTGCACATGCTCGAACCATTTACGCCTCACTTCTCGTATTTTGCTCGAATACATGTATTGTTTAATACACGTATTCTTATTTTACATTCCATCCAAGATAAAATAATACAGAGATTCCCTCATTATTTTATACGTATATTATTTATACGGGTATTAAAAAAAATCTAACCAAACGTTGTATAAGCTATAGTGGATTCTATACCAAGATTAACTTTTCTTAAAATACTAACTAAACAACGTAATAACTTATACATAGTTTTATACATGGATTAATTCTCCCTATCCGCAAACCAAACGACCCCTAACAATCAAGTGTTTTGATACCCGGGCATAAAATTCAGCATTAGCAATGCAGTATTAGGTTGTTTATCTACATGAAAATGATACAACAGAGTCAAAATCTAAAACTTGGTACCCAAAAAAGTAGAATACCGACTTGCCTTAAAATGACTAATTTATGATAGAGCAACAAGATATGAAGCAAGTCGCGAGATGTCACAGAAGCTCTCCACCGGCCACCGGGTGTCACTTCAGCCCCGGCACCAGGACCACACACTACTCGAGCTCGCTTTGCATATATTTCAGTTGTGAATGCAATTATGTTATCAGATCCTCAGAGTTGTGTTCCTTACTATATCTTCACAGCTCGACGGCCCCTTTGCCATTGACAAAATCCATGACTTGTTTAGGTGCTTTAGGATCTTTAGGTGTATTAGCTTCTTTACATGTTTTAGCTGCTTTAGGATCTTTCGGTGCTTTAAAATTTGTAGATGATTTAGATTTTCTAGATGTCATCTATTCAAAAAAGGTAAAAGATACAAAAAAAAAATAATATCAGAACATTATCAAAAAAATCAGTTAAAATTTCAGCTCTAAGAAGGCTGAAGTTCACTAGTTATAAAATAAGAATTGAAGCTCACCAGTTACTAAACAAAAACTTAAGCTCTTAGAACTGAAGTTCACTAATTACAAAATAAAACATTCAGCAAAAACATGTTGTAGTTTTTAAAAAACACAAATTCAACTCCAAAATAATGCTGAAGTTCATAAAAAATATAACAAAAAAATACAAAACACGAAACAAAACTTCAGCTCCTAAAACTAAGGTATCATTGAAGTATTATAAACTTCACACTTTAATAGTATCATCTATTTAACTCTCAAAATTTCTAAAAATTTCAACGTCTCCAAAAATCACTGAAGAATTTATAGAATTTTCATAAAAAACACAAACACACGTTCAAAAAACCTAAAAACACAATCGTAAAAGTAAGACTAATGCACTTATCAAAGTAAACCATAGGAAACTATATTATCATAAATACATGACTATCAAAACCAAAATCAGAAATTAAATCGCAAATATTAATATTAAAATAAAACCCAGAAAGTTAAATGTGACAACCCGACCTGTCATCTCGTGAGTTACCGCCCCATTTCCCTCATATTATGCTTCACTATGTTTCAATATCAGTATTTGAGTTGATCAGATTGAATTGAATTAATTTTAGTTGGAAATGAGGCACATAGTCTCTTTGAAGGAAGTTTGTTTTGGAAAAGTCAATCGGAAGTTGACTATATAGTTAGAAGGCTTTGATGTGAATTCTGATGGTTCGGTTAGCTCCGGAAGATGATTTAAGGCTTAGGAGCGCAATCGGAAGTAATTTTAGAGGTCAGGCGAAGAAGTTAGCCTATTTTGGCGAAGTTAATATTTTGGCGATTTCCGGTTGATAGGTGATATTTTGATTCGGGAGTCGGCATGGAATTTCGAGAGTTGCAGTAGCTTCGTTAGGTGATTTTGGACTTGTCTGCAAAATTTCAGGTCATTCGGACGTCGTTTGGTTGGGTTTTTGATCGAATGTGCAATTCAGAAGTTTTTAAGAAACTTAGGCTTTGATTTGATGAAAATTGAGGATTTTGATGTTAACGTTAGTGTTTTGATGATTCGAGCAAGTTTGAATGAGGTAATAAAACATATCTGTTCTTTTGGTTGAGGTCTCGAGGGTCTCGGGGTGATTTCAGATGGCTAACGGGAATTTTTGAGTTGGAAAAAATGCAGCAGAAATTTGCAGGGCAAAATTGTTCATCACAAAGCCTGGGGCTGCGATCGCATAGAAGGAATTAGAGGGAGTTCAGATTTGCTCTTTACGATCGCGTAAAGGAGTCTGCGATCACATAGGTTTGGGTGATTGGGCAGTGCGATCACGTGAGATTGTCTGCGATCGCGTAGGGTCGATTGGCAGTGTTCTGCGATCGTGTGGCTTTGCCTGCGATCGCGTAAGAGGAATTTATGGGATAGCATTTTTGTGTTCGCGATCGCGTAAGAGGAATTTATGGGATAACATTTTTGTGCTCCGTGATCGCGTAAGGTTGTCTGCGATCACATAGAAGGATCTACAATGGTCCGGGCAGAATGTTAAAAATATTTCAGTCCGCGACCCAAACTCATTTCCACCATTTTTGGGCGAGCTTGGGAGCTTTTGTCGAGGGTTTTGAAGAGTTTTGACTGGGAATCGATTGGAGGTAAGTTTTATGAGTTAAATACATAATTTATTGAAGAATCATCCTTGAAATACATGAAAACATAGCCAAGTTATAAGAAATTAGGGCTTGAAGTAAAAATTCTAAATTTGAAATTTGAGGGGCCATTTATCGTCCGATTTGGGAGTTATTGGTATGTACAGACTCGTGGAGAGACGAGGATTCCGGAAATATAAATTTCATAATTTTTCGAGAAGTGAGCCCGGGGCTCGGGTTTTGCTAGTTTCGAGATTTTTGTTATATTTCGATTGTTTCGATTGAGTGTTGTCCCATTAGCATATTATGATATATTTGTTCTGATTTTTGTTAGATTTGACGCGCGTGGAGGCCAGTTTGAGGGGCAAAGGCATCGCGGGCTAGGGTTTTCGCCGGTTCGAGGTGGGTAATACTTGTAAATGATGTCCTGAGGGTTTGAAATCCCGGACTTGCACGTCATAGTGTTATATTGTGGTGACTTGCACGCCAGGTATGAGCGTGGGGTAGAGCACCGTTAGGGATTGTGACTTGGTCCATCCCGGCTGTTGAATTTACTGCGTGATTGACTAAAACCTACTTGATGCTATTATGTTTTGGTCTTTGTGTCGAATATATGAATCTTTCGGGGATTAAAAATCACTGTTGTATTACTGTGCATATTTTTATATCGGTCCAAGGTTTAAAATATTATTTTGCAAACTCAGCCATCTTTCTAAGATTTGAAAACTTGAACAATATTTTACTGACATTTCTAGTTGAGAACTGCTATGTTACTATTGCCCAAGGGGCTTATGTGCATTCATGACTATGCATGGATCGGGCTGCACGCCGCAGCAGGTGTGATATGATATTGCGCTTGGGCTGTGGGACCCTCTCCGGAGTCTGAACCCCCCACAGTGAGCGCCGGACGCCCAAATGGATCGGACTGCACGCCACAGTAGATATCGGAGTGTACCGTCATGTGCATTGCACTGCATTCACGCATTGGTGTCTGTTTGTACTACGTGGCATGTCATTTAACACTCATATATTATTGGCATACATGTATTACTTGCCTTGTTGACCAGATACCTAAGTGTAAATTGCTAAAGGAGTGATGTGCCCAAGGGGCTGATTTGTGTGCGGACTTGCACTACTTGATGTCGTATTCATGTGTTTAACTGTTAATAAGGAAAGAAAGAGATATTTTCAAAAGAGATTTTAAACCGAGTCAGATAATTTTTATAAAGGATTTTCAGGGAACTACTGGTTCTAAAAAGAGTTGTATTTTACTTTATAACACGTTGTAGTGCTCTTACGTGATTTCTTGTCTCTCAGCATTATTTACTTTTATTACCGCTGAGTTGGAAGTACTCACTTTACTCCCTGCACCATGTGTGCAGATTCAGGTATTTTGGGAGCATAGTTGAGCTATTTGCTGTTTCAGAGTTTTATCGGAGTTGTCGAGGTAGCTGCCTGACGTCCGCAGGACCCGACTCCTCCCCTATTCCTTTATTATTACTTCCGCAGTTTTGAACATTTGTAGTATTGGAGTCTTATTTCTCTGTATGGTTAAAGGCTCTAGACTCATGACCCCAGGTCTTTGGGAGATTTTTTTCCAGTTTGGTTTCTATCTATCAGTTAAGATTTTAGCTTTATTGTTGATAATGATATTTAAATAATTGGTTTGAGCTTCATGCTCGGGTTGAGAGTGTAAATGGTCGGGCTTGCCTAGCAGTTGTGTTGGGCGCCATCACGACCGGGATTGGGGTTGTGACATTAATGCAATGTACCTGTGATTATACGTAATGTTATTGGGGAATAAATAATTAAAAAATAAAAAACAACAACGAAAACCGTTTGATTTTAGAGAAGAACAAATCAAAAAACGCGAATAACGGGTGAGAGAGACAGGGACAGAGACAGAGACAATAGAGGACTAATGTATACTTGGAGAGAAAGTACTCTTTTAATAAAGAAGGGTAAAATAATATTTTTAAAAGGCTTTTAACAAAAAACGAATACGAGTGTAAACAAAAAAATAAAGCGGCTACGAGTTAAAAAGGGGCGACCAAATATAGCGCCCCTGCAATTTTTACGAAGCAGAATGGTAGGCCCAAACCATAAACCCAGTTGCTTCTGGCCCATTTTCAACTATTCATCTATGGCGGTAAATCGCCAAATCAGTCCCGCCCATATTTCTATTTCCCCCACTCCCACAAATCACGATAGGAGAAAAACATTAAAATTTTGGATAAAATTGAAACTAACACAGAGTGCCAGGTCATCAATCCTCGTCACTTTCATTACATTTCATCTCAACCGTCAAGGATTCTCATCGACGACAAATAGTAATTCACGTGATCACGACATAGATCGAAGCTCTCACCAACGTCACCCTCCTTATATATCCTAACAATATAGCCTTGCTCTCACCATTATCACCTCTCTCTCTTCAGTAATCAAACCTCCAAGCTTCGAATTGTTTTTAGGTTTACCATTCTATTCTTCTCTCTCTCACTCTATATATTTGTTCACATTAGTTTTCTAATTTAGTTTATTAATTAATCAGATAGTGGGTTTGCAATGGGATTATTTTGATTTAAAGAAATTTAGCTTCTATATGTTGATTTTTGATAAATGAAGTGATTTTTGCAGGAATTGAAGATGTCAGGACGCGGAAAGGGAGGAAAGGGATTGGGAAAGGGGGGAGCAAAACGACACCGTAAAGTTCTCCGCGATAACATCCAAGGAATCACAAAGCCAGCAATCAGGCGTTTGGCACGTAGAGGAGGAGTGAAGCGTATTAGCGGACTTATCTACGAGGAGACACGTGGCGTGCTGAAGATCTTTCTAGAGAATGTGATTCGTGATGCTGTAACTTACACAGAGCACGCGAGGAGGAAGACAGTGACTGCTATGGATGTTGTGTACGCGCTCAAGAGGCAAGGCCGTACTCTCTATGGTTTTGGTGGTTAGAAGATTGAAATTAATTAATGTTGGTTTTCCCTTTAATGTAACTATGTTCTAAATAGGATTAGTTTTTGCAAGAATAGTAGTATTGCTTAATTAATGAAATTGCACTACTTATTGTCTTACTGTTGAGTTGTCAATTTGACCAATTCTACGAGTCAATTCCTTTTGATTAAAGAGTTTATCTGTTAGTTTACTTGTTGCTAACAATTATTCAAGGCACAGAATATTTATAGACCAAATAGCAGTGTATATTGATTCAAATACTCATAATCATGTACAAACAAAGAGGACAATTGTATTTAAAACCATTTGATTTAGAATAAACATCAGCACTCCACACAACTTGAAATTAAAATATTGGAGAAATACATGAAGCTGAGATATTGAAAAATTTGATATGTTAATTAGAACTATGCAGTTTGCTAGAATGATTTGAAGCTATGCAGTTTAAATATAGGTTCATTAATAGATAGATGTTAAAGTATCAGTCACAAGGGAAAGTTAAAAATTGCTGCTTTTAGTTTGCCGTTTCAGCTAGTTGTTGAATTTGTAAACAATTACAGTATCTTAAAAAAATATTAATTAACAGAAGTGGCGCATAGCTCTGTAGCTCGACTCCTAAAATGATTGCATTCTTTGGACGTATATGCCAAAATTCTAGTCCTTCCATGCCAATTTTAAACTGAGTACAGAAACTGATAACCTGGTGCTTAATAGTACTCATCAATCAATAGGAGAACGTATATATGGATCTCATACCATGTCATTAGATGGCTTATTATGTTTCACATTCATTTTTAATAAAGGAGCTGGACTAGAAGTTAGCCAAAGAAAGTGCATGGAAAGAAATTTTTTAAAGAACTTTTAAGAGATATAAGAACTATATTTATATCCAACGAAGGAACTTTGTAAATAATTGCCAGTACCGAGTACACCAAAGGAAAGTGCACGACAGTTAGGTCCTGGGTTCGAGTTACATTGTATGGTAACACTATAGGTCCTTCTAATTTGGGAAGGGTTAAAAAAAAAAATCATTGCCGGTACACCTAGAAGGGTGAACAAGGTGGATAGTTCACTTTTTTTTTTGGATTTCTCATCCGGTATTTGGTACCCACATTGGAGTTCGACTAAATCCAAATTCGAGCCGGAAAGTGGGAGAAATTTAAAAATTGTCAGATTTACAACTGGTCATTCAAAAATAGCCCAGTTTCAAAAGTAATCGAAATTTAGCCACTTTTCATGTAAAGATAAATATGAACGAAAACACTATTCAAAATCCGGAAAATATGCCCGCATATTATACGGGAGTTCCGGGATAACTATGCTGGAACTCTCTTATAATATGCGGGAATTCAAGTATAATTATGCTGGAACTCCCGCATAATATACTGGAGTTCCAGCAAGTATAAATGTCCAGTATAATATACTGGAGTTTTGAGCATCGATGTTCCAGTCTCCAGTATATTATACAGGAGTCAGCAAAGTATACCGGTCCAGCATAATATGCTCGAGTTTGTACACAAATGAACCGAACTCCCGTATATTATACGAGATCGGTTTCTATTGCAGCAAAATAGTGGCTATTTTTTATTGACTTGGTAAACGCTGACTATTTTTGATTGACCAGTGCGAAAACTGACTATACCGTGCTATTTTGACCCGGAAAGTTCCACATTGGGACTAAAGCATTTCCTAAGAAAGACGACTCCATTCCAAGGGGCTCAAACTGAAATTATAATGGTGGATAGTTCACTTACTAATGCACTGAAATAGTAAGAGGATTGAAGCAACATTAATAGATTACTTGGAAACTCGAGTTTTTGTAGATAAATATAAATAACTAATTTGAACAACTAACCCGTGCTCGAAAGCACGAGGTTCTACGCAAACCTTAACCCTATTCTGGGGAGGTAGAGAAGTTGTTTCCGAAAACCCTCGTTTTGAGAGGAATGAACAACTATGTGTTGATACCCAATTTTCCATATATATTTTTAATATGCAAAATACCTTTAAAATAGCATATATATGCATATATAAACATGTCCAAGTGTTTTGTTATTTTTTCTATAATTTTAAAGGTTTAAATCGATTTATTTCCTTCCTTTTTATTCGTAAAATCTCCAGTAATTATTTCCAAAGTTATTATTTTTGATAATTCATCTATTGAATTTCTATATTTATGCCAAAATATAACTACGGTAATTTTTATATATTTTTATAATTACATTTAGTATTTTTTAAAGCTAAATTGCACATAATTGCAACATTAATCCTTTTAAGGATTAATTAGGTTTTATATGCATAAAATTAGATCATGTATTTTAGATTACTAATTATGTATTGTAAATTATTTTAGCATTTTAAAATTATTTTTAGAAATTATCTACTATTTTTTATAAATTAAAAGGGGAAAATGGCTATTTAACTTATAGCCAAAATTGGCTTTCAACACATAGTTGTTCATTCNTTTAAAATTATTTTTAGAAATTATCTACTATTTTTTATAAATTAAAAGGGGAAAATGGCTATTTAACTTATAGCCAAAATTGGCTTTCAAATCTAGCCTAAATCGAACACACGCCAAACCCAATTAAAAAAACCCATCGGATCCAAGCCGAAACCCAAGCCATACCCGACCCACCTCCCCCATTCAATCTGGACCGTTGATCATTCAGATGAACAACCCCCTTTCCCCCTTCCTAAATTAAACCCAAACGACCCCCCTCCCCCAAAACTCTCTCATTCTACACTCAACCGACTCTCATCTCTCTCTCTTTATCTCTGGTTCTCTCTAGAACCTTCTCCACTCCCCTTATATTCGATGAACCTTATCCACCTTCTCCAGCCATCTCCCTGCCTGAATCCATGATGGTCTCACCACCTACCAGCCTCATGGCTCCCCCTTGAACGTGTGTCATTCTTTTGAGGCCTTCAAGTGAATCGGAGGAGGTTCACTCGCCTCCCATGGTTTCCCATGCCATTTTTCGGCCATCTATGGTCGTTCGAGTAAGATTTGTGACTTTTTTGTTTTGTCTAAACTAGTAATTTTTCAAGGTTTTCTCACTTTTTCTGGGTTCTCCGAAACCCTAACTTCAAAGATTTTCCGATTTTCTTTCAGATCTGTCTTAGATCTGTGTATATTATGAACATTTTGTGTTTTTCTCAGAGGTTTTTTTCGATTTTTTCAAAGTGACTCTCCGTCTTCAAGATTAGAATTTTTTTAACCTCTTTTAAAAGACTTCTCCTCTGATTTTCAGTATTGTCGTATGATTTTACTATATTTAAACGGTTTGTTTGTGTTTTTTTTCTTCTACCTAATTTATCGTGTTGAAAACCCTAAGTATATTGGTTTTATCCGGGGCTCTGGAACTGTCTTTGTTTATTTTGTATGCATACTTATTTCGATTGAGTTCTTTATGGTTAGACCCTTTTCTTTGTTTATCTTGACTGATTCTGAGTACTTACCGCTTTTTAACTCAACTCTGTTAAAACCCTAATTTCTTAAATATTTTCTTCACTTGTTACTGAGGGTTTTAAAGATTTCCTTTACTTATTTCTGTGTGTTGGTCTGATCTCCTTTACATGTTGCTGTGTGTTAGACTGATTTCTTCATTCCGGTTCCATGTGTTATCCATGACTACCTGACTTTGCTGATTACCATTCTTCGAGTAGTCCTTATCCTACTCATATCACTTCTATATGTTGTGTGTTCATCTAGTTTGCTTCCTTTTGTCAATATGGTTGACCTTGCGTGTCTGATACACCTGTTCATTCTTCTCTATTTATATGTCGAAGTGTAGAATCATGACTCCCTTTTGATTGATCTTGATTTCCTTAAGTTACGGTTTGATTTCAAGATTTTCTTATAAACCCCTAAAATTTTACTCGTTTGTTTAAGTTGATTGATTCCATTCCCTTATTTACTGTGGTGCTTCATTCTTGCTAA
Source organism: Nicotiana glauca (assembly GCA_026770625.1). Classification (NCBI taxonomy): domain Eukaryota; kingdom Viridiplantae; phylum Streptophyta; class Magnoliopsida; order Solanales; family Solanaceae; genus Nicotiana; species Nicotiana glauca. The sequence continues at coordinate 75,902 of MU773832.1, forward strand.
ATCGTTTTCTCAAATTAAGTATATTCTGTACTTAGACTAAATTATATACTCTATACTTTTACTACCCCTTATATGGTAAAAACTTTGAAAAAAAAAATCTTTCTCAAACTGATTTTCTTTCCTTAAGTTATCCCTGTTAGTATCCGTTGAGCTGTAATTCCTTGTTTAAAGGGGAGTACTTGTATAAATGGGATTCTAATTGTGATTACTTCCATATTTGTGCTAAACCTTTACTTGTTACCTTATTTTATACCTATTTTTCAAAGCTATAAATACCCTAAGTCTTTTATTAACAAGATACGAACAACTAGTTCAGAACATGCACATACACACTCAAAGCTCTCTCTTATTTCCCTACTACTTGTGCTACTGCTTGTCTAGCCGGTTAAAAGCCAAGTCTAGACTGTGGAATTCTACTTGCTTTACTTCTTGCACTTTGCTTCCTTAACTGGTATGTCCTAGTTATATTTTAAAGCCTAAATAACAACATGCTTCTCTTATTGTTGCTGGTCTACTTCTAATTGTGGTTCTGTTATGAAACCTATAGCTGAGTTACATTACTAGCATGCTATTATGTCGCCCCTTCCTTTTAGATTATTGCATTCCCTTATGTGTATTTCAAAGCATGCCTTTTCAATCACTGACTGTGTACTTACCACCTTATGAATCCCAAATCCCTATCCCCTCCATGTGTTTATGTTCTGTCTGACTGGTTTGTGATTATGCCAATATTAGCTATTGTTGAGCATGTCCAAACCAGTCCTAAGACCCTTGCTGGGGTTATGTGTTTACAGTCAGATGTCTGTGTATCCCCAAATCCCTCGACCCCCCTGTGTGACTACTGATTCTGTGTGCGATCCCGCCTTAAGGTATTTGAGTTTTGTTTACTACTACAACTGCTTTCAATTATCTCTGTTACTGATTGCTTTCAAAATGGACTTGTCAGTCTAGTTTTTAAACAAACTCCTTTCAAACCTGTGTTCTGCACTTCCACTATACTCTTAGAATACTAAGCTCTACCCCTTTTGTGTGAGCCTTGCCTTGGGACCCTTGAGCTCCCTCTGAACTTGGACATATGAAAACTGGCCTTTCCACACTGCACTTACTCTGACTTGGCTATGAAATATGGGTGTGAGCACTGCCCGGGATCCCTTGAGGTCTTTAGGGAACTCTGACACACCTAGATATGAGGGACAACTATGAACAATTGTGGCACTTGAGGTGATTGATTACATAACTCTGAGAGGAAGTCCTAATCAGGCTTCCTATAGTGTAACTTCTTATTTTCATTGCCACTTTTGTAATTCGTTTCAATGTTGGTCCGTAATAACTTGTTGTAAACAAGTATTGGGTTGGCTAGTGAAAAGGGATGGGGTAAATATACATGCTATAGTTGTTAAGGGTAGAAAACATGTTATTAGGTTTATGTTCCTAATTGCGCAATAGAAACCATGCTTAGGGTTCATACACGCATTAGAAATCATGTTCTTAGGCCTCATGTTTTAGCATGCGAACCCTTACAAATCATGTGTAAAATCTTCTAATAATAACACCTTACTAGTATGTTCTACGCTGCCATGTGCACTTAGAAATCCTGCTCTTAGGAAATTCTGCAATCCTTTTTCTGTATTTAGAAATCATGCTCTTAGGAAATTCTGTAATCCCTTTTATGCATTTAGAAATCCGGCTTTAGAAAATGCTGCATAAAAACCATCATGAGCTTTATACGCGCATCTTAGATACCATGTTTTAGGATCTTACTCGTACTTGCTTTCACACTTAGTATAAACTGCTGATTATAAAAGAGGTAAAAACAACTTCACACTTTATTATCCTATTTAATATAACTAGTAATAACATCTGCTGTCACGACCCAAAATCCACTAAAGGTCGTGATGGCGCCGGATACTACTGTCAGGCAAGCCAACCAAATTACTTGATTAAATTCTCTTTTGGGCAATTTTGATAACCAAGATTTCCCTTCAATTTTACTAGTAAAAGACAATCTTTACAATGTACATAAAAGAATGTTTGGAAGTAAATACAAGTTACCTAATAATCATCCCAGAACCCGGTGTCACAAGTGCACGAGCATTTACTAAGAAGGAAATAAAATGCAACAACCGTCCGGAGTAAAATATTGGACATACAATAAATACAAATAACTAAAAGAGTCTCTGCTGGTTGCGGGCCACCTCGAGAAATACATCTCACCAAAGTCTCCGTATCAACCATGCTGCCACTCCCAGTAGGCCACTAGAGGTACATATGCCTGTGCAACAAAAATGCACAGAAGTGTAGTATGAGTACGTAATCAACGTGTACTTAATGAGTATCCCGTCTAATCTCGAAGAAGTAGAGACGAGATGGCCGACTTCGACATTACTAGTGGTCCAATGATAATATATTATTAATGTGATGATTCACGGATTTATTAACAACAGTAAATTCAGATAAGTCATGAGACAGGTAAAAGTTCCTTTTATTTATTTATTTAAAAGCCTCCGAATTCGTAATCCATTTCTTAACAATTATCTCAAGTCGGGGAGAGCAAATATCAATATCAAGAAATCTCTAGGCAAGCAATACAAGCATGCGCAATTCATGCTGAGGTCGTATGACCCGATTCAACATAAATGTAAAATGTGCATTGCCGAGAGTTGAACGGAACGAACCATAGATGCATCTATTACCCCGCTCGCGTATAATATATACGACGCAGTCAATATTAAATAAACAAATATCCCGCTCGCGAATCATACATGCGACGCAGGCACATATATATACACGCAGTCCAACGACCAATTAAGAGTTTATCAGGAAATGTTTATTCCAATAAAAGCCAATTTTCCTTTAATGATTTAATAAAAATGAAGTTTAATCTATTTTGAAATTCAGTTACTGATTCGATGTGATTTAAGCAATTCAAGCTATCAATAAGTTTACAAATAATCCAAGTGCAACATACTTTTTGGTCCTAGACTACCCGGACAATAGCATAATAGTAGCTACGCACTGACTCTCGTCACCTCGTGCGTACGTAGCCCCCATAAATAGGAGCACATAACCAATTAGCTCACTTATGGTGACAATTCCCTCTTACAAGGTTAGAAAGGAGACTCACCTAGCCCCAAATATACACAACCGGCATTCCACACCTTTCCGAAGACTCGAATCGATACTAAATGCTCCAAAACAAGCCAACAATTACGCAAATCCATTAATATAAGCTCAATTACTCATTACAAATCCAATTTATAACAATTTCTAACCCCGATTGTAAAGTTGACAAAAATGCCCTCAGGCCCACATGAATTTACGAACTCAAATATATGATTTTCTCTTAATTCCATACCCAAAATCATGGTCAAATTCCAAGGATATTAATTTTCTAGGTTTTTCCTCAACCCCCAAGTTTTTTACAAATTTCCATGTCAAATTCCATATATAAAACTTGTATTTAACTCAAAGCTAGCATAAATTACTTACCTCAGGATGAATGATGGAACCTCCTCTTCAAAAGCTCCAAAAATCGCCCAAGCCAAGAGAAAAATGGGTGAAATAAACTCAAACCCCGATTTTAAACATTCTGCCCAGCCCAAGTCCGCCCTTCTTCGCGTTCGTGACCTATCGCTCGCGTTCCCAAAGGCCAGTTACCCAGACCCTTCGCGTTCGCATACCAGGCCTCGTGTTAGCTAGGGCAATGGCCTCAGCCCCAGCTTTTCCTTCTACATGTCGCGATCTCTCCCCCACATTCGCGTAGTAGCTCAGCCCACCCCTTCACGTTTGCAACTTCCTCTTTGCGTTCGCTAAGGCCAAATCCAGCAGCCTCCCACTTTCCTCTTCCGAACGCGGGACTCCATTCGCATTGCGAAGAAGGAAACCAGATACCAGCAACCAACATCAACTTTTTATTCAAATTCGATCCGTTAACCACCCGAAATCTACCCAAGGCTCCCCGGGGCCCCAATCAATCCTACCAACCAGTCCCAAAACACATTACAAACTTGCTCGAGGCCTCAAATCATATCAACAACTCTAAAATCATGAATCGACCTCTAATCCAAGCTTTATGAACTTTAGAATTTCAAACTTCTGCTTTCGATGTTTAAACCTATCAAATCACGTCCGATTGACCTCAAATTTTGCATGCAAGTCATATTCGACATTACAGACCTACTCCAACTTCCAAAATTAGATTCCGACCCAGATATCAAAAAGTCTTCTAGTCAAACTTCTCAAAAACCTTCAAATTTCTATCTTTAGCGAAATGACTTCAAAATGACCTACGGACCTCCGAATTCACTTCTGATCGCACTCCCAACTCCTGAATCACCATACGGAGCTACTACCGGACTCGAAATCCCAAAAGAACATCAATAACACTAAAATACAGTTCAAGCCAAACTTATGAAATTCCTTCCAAAATGCTAACTTCCACAATTAGGCGCCAAAACGCTTCTGGGTCATCCAAAACCTGATCCGGGCATACGCCCAAGTCCGAAATTATCATACGAACCTGCTGAAACCTTCAGATCCCACTTCCGAGTTTGTTTACTCAAAAATTCAATCCTAGTTAATTCTTTCAACTTTAAGCTTCCGAAATGAGAATTCTCTTTCCAAATCAACTCCGAACTTCCCAAAATTCAATTCCGACCACGCGTACAAGTCATAATACCTGAAATGAGACTGCTCATGGCCTCAGACTACTAAACGACGCGCTAGAGCTCAAAATGACCGGTCGGGTCGTTACATCTCTATTTGTATCAACTAGAACATCCTGATCTTAGGATAAAATAGTTTCCAAATGGTCTTTAATAATTCTGAATAACTACTGCATATCGCTTTACACCCAGGAAAGCCTTAGGTAATAACCTAAATAAAATTGGAACTGCCTTTGTTTAATTATCAACTGTTAAAATCAGGAGGCAAGCCTGATTCAGACATATTTTCTGAGTCATGTAATAAATCTTGTTCTGCTGTTATCACTTAGATACCATGCATAGGATTTAATTTCAGACTTTAATTGTGTATGAGTCATGATGTCTATGTACACTATTTGTGGAGGTATACTTGATCCTTTTGCTTGTTTCTGTGTTTTGCCCTTTAAATGTAGTCTTACTTGTTTTGTATGTTGCCTTCGTATTTTGCCTTTGAACCTGAGGGTCTGCCTAGAACCTCATTCTTATAGGATAGGAGTCCTAAATTTCTCCGGGACTGATAGGAAGGTATGGGTAATAGCATGCAACAAGGGTCGAGACCAACCCTCGCTTTACTTACCTTCACGGGGCGGGAAAGGGTAGATATGGATATGATGACTGGTGCGCTAATGCCATCCCGTAGCTTCTTTTCTAAGGAGTGATTACCATGCATTGTACTGATGTGATCCATATTATAAGCAAACCTAGGAAAACCCTCTTTACATTCACGAACATGTTTAGATTGTAATTCTTTTCAAAATCTTGTTGTCTTTCAAACATTTGTGCATTCAAACTAAAATCCCCTACTATTTGAGCCATACTTGCGTATTTGCTAATTGTACAAATTCATAAAAACTGTCTGGTCGGGAACCACACTAGTGGATCCTGATAGGTGCCTAACACCTTTCCCTTACGATAATTTCAAGCCCTTACCCTATCTCTGGTTATCAAACATCTTAGAAATGCAAACCAATTCCCCAAAAGGAGAGAGTTTTCCCAAAATGTCATGAACCCGATTTTGTGAGAAAAAGGGGGCGCGAAAGCATGCCGAGTCTAGGGAAAGTCCTTCTGGGACAAAAAAGATAGGAGTTTCCCTTTTTGCTTTATAAATGTAATAAGGCTAATGTCCATTAGTGATTTTTATTTCCTGCTTATCTAATGTCGTTTTGGGATTCTCTTATTTTTATCAATAAAATGAGGCATGTAGTCTAAGTTCTCCAGATCAATTTATCGCTAGGCCTACCTCGGGCACAAAAGAGGTTTCCCAAATTAGGACACGCTTTACATTCCTGCACTATGTGTTTAAATATTGTAATACTTTTTATAATCCTCACTAACTTGATTACCTTTTGTTTTTATTTTCGTTTGTTTTATTATTTCCTATCCCCAAAGGTTAGTTCGTACACTCTGGGATCATCATCTTATTTCACAAGATCCAGGGGACCTCCACCCGCTCCTCCTCTTAGTTATGTTAAAAGTAGGAACAAAGGCAAGATGGAAGATTTGAACAACGTCAGGAAGGAAAACACAGTTGAACGACTCGAGGCCACTGATGGCCATGGTATTCAGCCATGAGACTATACAGCCGAGGCAAGAAGGAAAGGCAAGGTCATGATTGAAGAAACTATTGCAATACAAGGTATGACTAGAACTGGTAGAGTCTATACCCCTGAACATCTGGCTGAATCAAGCAAGCAGTCCTCCAATCGGTCACCCCTCATTGAGACAGGTCTGGACGATCTTTGGAAGAAAATATAGGCTAAGGAATATTCAGTCATCGACCAGTTAAACAAGATGCCAACACAAATATCCATCTTCTCTTTGCTTCAAAATCCCAAGACATACAAGAATGCTTTGTTAAACGTGCTAAGTGAAACATACATACCAAGTAACATCACTGGTGGGGAAATGGCTCATATGGTAGGACAAGTGATGGAAAGCCATAAGATAACTTTTTATGAGGACGAGCTGCCACCTGAAGGGCTAGGTCACAACAAAGCAATGCACATCACTGTGCAATATGAAGATTATTTCATTACCAGAATCCTGATCGATGGAGGTTCCATTCTTAACATTTGTCCGTTGGTAACACTCAAGAAGTTGGGTAAAGGGGTACATGAGATAAAAGATGAAGCAATCAATATGAAAGCCTTCGATGGTTCTCAGAAGTTCACCATTGGTGAGATTATTCTATGCTTACAGATGAGACCAACCTGGTTGGAGGATGATTTCCAGGTGATGGGTGTATCAGCGTCTTGCAACTTGCTGCTGGGACGACCATGGATTCATGTTGCCGGGGCCGTAGTATCAACGCTGCATCAGCCAATAAAATTCGAATGGAATCACTAGGAAGTGATCATTTACGGTGACGGTAGCAACCCTATATACAGTCGCCAGACCATTTCGGTGATCAGGGGAAGAAGGAAGATGGGTGGAGAAACTTACCACCACATCGAGCAGGTCAATGTTGTCGAAAAAGAAAAATGGTAGGATAACAAAATTGAGAGTATACTGAGTTTGAGTGGGTACAAACCCGGCAAAGGGCTCGGCAAGAACCTCTAAGGGATCTCGAAACCCATAAAACTCAAGAAACTTAGCACTACCTTTAGTTTGGGATATGAATACACCTAGGAAGAATTCAATAACTGGTCGCCACCATGGCGTGGTCCTTACTACCCACTAGAGCAGCCAATACCACATCTAAAGCAGACCTTCCAATAGGCCGACATTATTTATGGGTCGAATGAAGAAGAAGCACTTGCAACAGTGAAGAACTTGTTTCTAGAGGACAATGATATGGACTGTTGTGTTATTATCGAGGAGGAGGGGGAGGAAGGCCCTTCCATACGAGCTATGATAGAGGTGCACGTCTCAAGACTTGGAGCATCAGGACAACCAGAGCCCGACGAGCCTCGGGGTAGCAATGCTAAAACAAGAATTATTCATCGCTTTATTTATTAAATGATTTTATTTTATGCAATAAGCATTCAAACCACTATAAAAAATTATAAAAAAAGTTTTATATATGCGTAATATATAAAGTCTACACTATAATATAGTACAAAAATTAATGCTAGTATAATATCCTGGAGAGTTTTGAATTAATATTAAAAACTCAGATTTTTTCCGCTTATTATACTGGACGTTTGTAAATAATATGGTAAACAACAAAACACCAGGCATGGAATTTCTCTATGTAAAGATCAATCTCCTAAAACTGATGAAGAGATATAAAAGATGAAGGCGGTCCCCTATGCATCTACTGTGGGGAGTCTGATGTATGCTATATTATGTACTAGACCTGATATCTTCTTTGTTGTTGGTATTGTTAGAAGATTTCAATGTAATACTGGGAGAGATTATTGGACAACATTTAAGCATATAATCAAGTACCTGAAAAGGACTGGGATTACATGCTAGTCTACCATTAGGATGAACTTGTGCCTATTGGGTACAATGATTCGGATTTCTAATCAGATAGAGATTCTAGAAAGTTTACCTCAGGAAATGTGTTTACTCTAGGAGGTGGAGCCATAAGTTGGAGCAGCATTAAACAAACTTGTGTTCCTGATTCCACCATGGAAGCCGAATATGTGGTTGCCTCTGAGGCAGCCAAAGAGTCGGTTTGGCTCGGGAACTTCCTAAGAGAGTTGAATGTGGTTCCCTCTATTCAAGCACTAATAACACTTTATTGTGATTACAGTGGTGCGGTTGCAAATTCAAAGGATCCATTAAGCGTAAATATTATTTTATTTGTGAGATAGTGAAAAGAGGGGATGTATGTAGTCACCAAGATTGCGTCGGAGAACAACTTGGCGGACCCGTTTACAAAGAGCTTGCCACAGAAGACTTTTGATAGGCATGTAGACAAAATGGGTGTTAGAATTGTAGATGCATGGTTACAAGTCTAAGTGGGAGATTGTTAGGATATATTATAAACCATGCGTATTATTATAGTATACTTTATGGAATAATTGTTTAGTTATTTATTCAATTCAATAAAGTTTTATTTTAAATAGATCATGTATTTGTTTGTGTGTCCATTGCTTATATAATAGATGGGTTAGTGTATAGAGTAGTCACGAACCAATTTCCCTTTTAGGTCGTGATGGAGCCCAACACAGTTGTCAGGCAAGCCAACCCTAATCAACTAGTTAGTTCTTATTCTTTTAAGTAATCATTCTCAATATTTACTTAACTTAGATTCAAAACAATCAATAATTAACAAATTATAAGGCGACTGAATCGAAATAAAGACTAAACGGGGATAATAGCAATATGAATACAACCCAAAATAATAGTCTACCAATGTGTGTGCAAGGAACTAGTGCCACAAGTACAAGGGCAACTAGTAGAATGTACAAAAGAATATAGCTATCCTACTGTCTGAAATAGAATATATAGTAATAACAAAAGGAGAGACTCCGACAAGCTGCTGAACGACTCAGATGTGGAAGCTCACCGTGGAATCTCGGTCAAGTATCAAGAACACGCGCCAGACTGGTAGCTAGATGCACCTGCCTCATATCGTGACCATTTAACTACAAAAGCATTGTATGAGTACATAAACAATATGTACCCAGTAAGTATCTAGTCTAACCTCGAAGAAGTAGTGACGAGGGGTCAACTTGACACTTACTAGGGTCAACAGTAATATGATTTAAATGTTACGCTAAACATGGATGTCATGAGTAAATACCAGTTAATAACAAGAAGTGACAAGTTCTTTTGTAAATAGTATTTCAGTTAAAAATCTATATCTCAAGTCATGGAAGCAGTTCAAATCACAGAAAGTATCAAGCAAATAGCATGCGCAAATAATACCGAGGTCGTACGATCCAATCCAACATAATGATAAAGTGTGCACTGCTAGAGGGTCGAACGATGCGAACCATAGATGCATCTATTATTCCGCTCGCGAATCATACATGCGACGCAGTCAAATACAAATAAACACATCAAACAACCAATCAATAATTTATCAGGAAAGCAATTATCCAAAGTAATGTCAAACTTCGCTTTAACGGTCAAGAAAATGATGTTTAACTTTTTAAAAATTCATTTTCCAAGTTCTACATGATTTATGCAATATAAATTAACAATAAAATTACAAATACGGCAAGTAAAGCATGCTTTTGGGTCCTAGACTACCCGGACTTAAGCATAATAGTAGCTACGCACGGACTCTCGTCATCTCGTGCGTACGTAGCCCCCACAATTAATGGAAAATATTCAATTATCTCTCCTATGGGGATAATTTCCCACTTACAAGGTTACAAAGGAGACTTACCTTGTCCCAAAGCTTACTTCAAATTTCAAGAATGCACTCAAACCCTCAAATCGGAGTCGAATGATCCAAAACTATTCAAATAGGGTAAGAACTAATCAATATATGCTCAAGAGTTCATATTCTAACTATTAAACTATTTTCCCAATCCTAAATGCAAGGTTCCTAAAATTCATCACCGGGCCCACGTGCCCGGATTCCGGAAATTTTTGAAGAAAGTTGTTACCCATAACCTAAGGATAAAAAATATATGATTTCTTATATATTTCATAACAAATTTTGTGGTTAAATCTTGTATATTCCAAAACCCTAGGTTTTACTCTAAACCCATAATTTTCACTAATTTACATGGTGTAATCTACCCCTAAACTATGTATTAAACTTACATTAAGTAGAAATAACTTACCTCACAATGCTAGGTTGAAATCTCCCCTTTGGAAGCTCCTAAATCGCCCAAGAAATGAATGAAATGTGTCTAGAATGGCATATTCCCGTATTAAATGAAGCCACTGCATTTAGCGATTTCCGCACCTGCAGTTAGGGGAACGCATCTGCGAGGGATTGTCCTCTTCTGCGGAATTAGGCTGGGCTAGCTGGGGCCAACTTCGACGGAAGAGGAGCCGCATCTGCGAAACCTGGGCTCCTCCCCTTAGGTCGCATCTGCGATTTGTAAGCTACTTCTGCGGTCTCGCACCTGCGGCTGGCCAACTGCAGGTGTGGTTATGACAGAACTAGAGCTTCAACTCCTTCTCAAATTTTTAACTTAACTCGAGCCTCGTCTGATTGATACTCTGGGCCCCTGAGGCCTGCCCAAATATACCGACAAGTTTGGAATTATAAAATGGACTCGCTCAAACCCTCGGAATGCCCAAAACAACGCTAATTGTAAGAACCACACCCTAAAACCAATTGAATCAAACTTATGAACTTCACGTTCTTCAATCTACTTCCAACGTGTCGAAACGTACTTATATTACTCGGATTGACACCAAATTTTCCGTGCAAGTCTTAAATGACAATACAAAAGTATTCCCCATGTCATAAATCCGTTTGGACCTCGATATCACAAAAAACCGCTGCAAAATAAAATTTAAGAACTTCAAGATCCTTAAGGAATCAACTTTCACTACTAGGCGCCAAAACGCTCCCGGGTCATCCAAATACCGATCCGAATATGCACCTAAGTACGAAATCATCATACAAACCTATTGGAACCTTCAAATCCTAATTTCGGGGTGGTTTACTAAACATGTTGATCGAATTCAAACTTGTCCTTTTAAGCCAACCTTAAGGAACCAAGTGCTCCGATTTCAACCCAAACTCTTCCAAATCCCGAACCAACCGTCTCCGCAAGTCATAAATCAGTAAAAGAAAGTATGGAAAGCCTTATTTAGGGAAACAGGGTTCCAGAAAGAAAAACGACCAGTCAGGTCGTTATAAGAGTTTAGCTCCTTATTTAGGGAAACAGGGTTCTAGAAAGAAAAACGACCAGTCAGGTCATTATAAGAGTTTAGTTTATACACAGAAGATTGAATCATCGGTTCTTATAAGTCATAAAGTTTATGTTCACAATCTAATGATGAAATTGAACAAATCATCAGAATGATTGTAGCACAAGATTAAGTATAATTTATATTGATTATGAGAATGGTTTAATTTCACCTTCTTGTGCTAGTACATTTTGCATGTATAGAACATATCAAGTAGAGAGATAGGTATTTTATACCGACTTAATAAAGTAATTTCTCTAGCCCGTTCAATATACTTATACACTTAATCTTGCTTTAATTGTTATTAGTTGTGTATGTCATTTATTGTTTTGATTTATTAAAAGGCGAGATTCTTTCGTGGGTTAATAGGCCTGGTAAATTGGACAATAATGATATACACTAGCGAAGTAATAATTAGTTGATAGAATCCATGTCTCGGTTTCGATATTGATGATACTCCTTTATGAAAGCTTATAAGTTTTTATATGTAAACCCGGTCGGTAGATTTTGTATCCGACACATGAAATAAGTTAAGCAAAAAGTCTAAAGGAAGTAATCAATAAATTAAATTGTCAGTAATTTAATTTGATTTGTTAGTATCTGAATCTTAACATGGGAAGTTAAATAAGGTTTTATAGTATAACTTCTAAATTGAACTAAGGAGTGCAATTACGAAATTTTAGTGGAATAATTTGTAATTTATTATGGTAGAAATTAATTTCAAAATTTTAAAATTAATTTCATAATAGGAAGCCTAATTAATTAAATTTTGTGGTCCCTACTGTGCCTAAATACTAGGAAATAAAGGAAACCTTTCCTTAGTAGAAGAAGAAAACCTAACAGGTTTTGGAAAAAGTTTTAACCTAAAAAACGTGGCTATATATGTGAGATATTGGCTGGCCATTTTTTTGCCCTGGTTCTACATGTTTTCTTCCTTGAATTTTGCCCACCCGAATTTCTCTTTCTTCTTTCCTGATATTATTTGGGTAACATAGTAGAAGACTGTGGAAGTTTGCTGAGGACGCAGTCTTGCAACTCTGGAATTGGAGACGAAGATTGATTTGCTTTGTTCACGCTTCAAGAGTTAACTCGAATAATCTCTGTATATGCTAATTGTTTAATTCACACGTGAGTATGATACTGTATTGCTTTCGCTACGATATTAATCCAACAATTTCAAATGATAACTAAAGGCAATGATTTGTTTTTATAATTTGTGGGTAAATATTCTGGGAAGGATGTCAAGAATCACCCTCAGAAGCCATTGACAAGATACTGAAGCAGTTGGGGATGGGCAAGGAAACAAGCACTGAAGCAAGTGAATATAATATTTTTGGATTTTGTACATGTTAAATTTTTTTAAAAAACTACTTTATGTATGATGTGTTCTACTTTTGTTTTGAATATATCCTTTCATATACTCGAGTAGCAATTAGATTAAGGTATCCTTTTGGATTCTTGCCCATTGTAATCAATCTAGAAAATTAAGGAATAGAAATTGAGTTCCTATGGTCTTCTGGAGCTTTGGCCTAGTGGTAAGAACGTAACATGTAAATATGTAGGTAATCGAACACCTTGTTAGATTCACAACATGTTATAGACAAGATCATGGTGTTTAACTATTTAAAATTATTTAGTAAAGTCATGTTTCTTTTGTTTGTAATAGAAAGTCACTTAGCTATTAATATAATACTTAAAAGGTCATTCAACTAGATTTCTCATGTTTTCGGTGGCTAAATACCAATTTTACCCTCTAAGTTGGAGTAACATTTATCTCTTTTTAATACTTTATAATTTTATGATTCTTTTCACTTTTTACTCTTATATTATGGATTTAACTATAGATTAGTTAAATCTTACATATAAAAAAAAAAAAAAACAATCAAGTGTTACAACTCCTTTTTACAAAGAATACAAAGTTTTTCATATTAAACTGACATTATTATAAATGAGATTATTTATTTAATTAGAGTCGCCATTTGAGATAATTGTTATGGTGTCCCAAGTCACCAGTTCATTTTAAAATCCCAAATATAGAAAATTAAATATGTTTAAAGTCCGCAAAAACCAAAAGACTGGGTAAGAAATTCTGTTAACCTGAGAGAAGGTGTGTGATAGGTTACATGTAATTCAATTATAAGTACTTTACTTTATGTTTTGATGATATATCAAATTACTATCTAGAACCAGATAAGGAACCTGTTACATATTCACAAGACCTCAAGTTCACAAGACTTCAGGTTGGGACTTATCGTGAAATATGATTCAACTCCTCAAAGTGGAAGGAAAAGCTGAGGGACCAGGTCCCTATCAGTTCACAAGGAGACTATACGAATTCAACTCTGCAACTGGAAAGTTGCTGCCTACACACGCCACTGTGCAGAAGAGTGTTTCACTCAATTTTTCAGAGAAGACTTCTTACCTACCTTGATTGCATCATTCTTGATAAGCTCACACATGTATATATGTATTCATGGAAAGTAAAACAACTCACTTGAACACTTAAGATTTTACACGAGCTCACTAACGTGACCGTTCAGCTAGCAAGTTTCAAGTGCCTCAAGAATAAAGAACAAAGCAACTACGGACCAGTTTCCACATCGAGTTATTATGTGTCCTTAGTTGAGTTGTAACTTTATAATAGCTCTTCAAATTGTAATTCCTATCCAGCTTATTTAGAATCACATTATAGGAACATCTTTGTAAACCTTAAACCTGCGTGTTTAAGTCTTGGCTAGAGTTAGTCAAGTTTCAAAGTCTTTGTAATAGAGTTATTGCAAAGTGACTTGTAAAAGGTGTATTACAAGTTAGTGAGGGGTTAAGATTTTAATTCTTAGGTTGAATAGGTTATAATCTGAAAGTTGCTCAGGAGTGAAGTTGAAATCCTACATGGGTAGGTCATGGTTTCTAACCCCGTTGAGCTGGGAATTTTCCACGTCAAATTCCTCCTATGATTTAACTTCTGTTCTGTGTGAGTGTGTAACTGTCGAACCTGATAGAGAACTCGGTTCTCTAAAGAAGTTAGTGGACACATATATTCTATTAATTGGTTTAGAGCAGGTTCTTTCTATTAGGTTAACACTTAGAAAGGATCCTCCTGGATACTCCTCCAAACTTCGAAGAAGGCCACTCAACATACAGACCTCCTAAGTTCAATGGTCAATACTATGTGTGGTGGAAAACTAGGTTGCATGACTTCATCATGGCTGAAGACTCTAAGTTATGGGATGTAATATGTGATGAACTTTTTGTCCCTATAATTAACCTTGGTGATCCAGCTGTAGCCATTCCTAAGACAAGGTAAGAATTCAATGACGCTGATAGACAGACCATTAAAAAGAATTTTTGAGCAAAGAAAATTCTTGTATGTGGTACTGGTTGTGAGCACGTGATTTTTACCCCAAGTAAAGAATTCCAAAAAATTAAAAAAATATAATAATAAATAAAAGGAAA